>BSAI01000161.1:72645-85514 GCA_036245035.1 Adrianichthys oophorus
AGAGTGGAAAAGATGGAAGACAAAAGAAATCGAGGAAAAGAACATGAGAGTGAGTGGGAGGAAGAAAAGAAGACAACATGCTTGAATTTCACATGTCTGCAGACTTACAGCGTCACTCTGCATCTGCTTGCCTTACTGCGGGCTTTAATACAGAACTAAAACAGCTCCTTTCCTCAGGGAAGTCTGTCCAACCAGACAGCAGGGACTAGTTCCTGAACATTAATGAGGTTTGTCACAGACACTAGAGAACATGATCCAGCTGTCAGACAGAACTCTATCAAGTCAAATCAGGATCAGCTTAAAGTGAACAAAAAACAAGATTGTAAATTTTAAAAATAGAGATTGTCAATTTAAAAGAAAAAATAGTACAGTTTTAGACTGTTACCAGAAAATTTTTTTATGACATTATGCTGCTTTTTTTAAACAAAAAAAGCCAGAGAAAACATGTTTCCTTCATTATTATTGCCAGAAATGTTTTAATTTGTAAAGTGTTAACTCAGATATCCCAGAAATGTAATTTATGTGCACAAAACACAACAGTAAGACAAGCAGAGCTGTATAGAACACTAAAGACTTTCATGCCTGCAGTATTACATCAAGAAATAAATATGCTGATATACAGCCATAAGAAACAAACATTGTGTTTCTGCACTTTAAATGGTCCGGGTGAATCCTGATTGGCTGCTGTGTATTCATGTGCACAAGAAGTTCCGGTCACATACCCCAAATGTTCTATATCAATGCGTAGGCTTTTTCAAAATAAACGTTTTCCTTCATCTTCTGGACAAAAACAAGTGGTAAAAGGTGAATTTTCTCTCTGAACTGATGCTTTACTAAACCTATAGTGCCAGGGGTCGGCAACCTTTAACATTTTAACCCAGTTTCCATGGAAAAGACAACACTGGGAGCCGCAAACACTATCGACGCTCTTTATTACTCTTAGAAAGGTAATTTGTATCTTTCAAAGTAAAAAAAATGTTCCCCTTTATTTATTCTCTTACAAAAATAAAACAATAATTGTAATTGAAAGTGTAGTCTTATTCCAGGTTGTATAACATTACAGAAATGTAATGTTTTTTTTTAAATAAAAGACACTTCTGATCTCTGAACTTTTTTATGAACAGACATTTCTTTGAAGCATCGACTATCTGCAAACACAACAAAACGTTGGGTATGTATTACATATTGACCAATATGAACTGTTTATTCTTTTGTAAATCAATTCCGTCGACAATTTTGGGCACAAAGCAGTAAAGTCTGTGGGTGACTTGCTGGGTTCTCAGGTGGTAGGTGTGTGCAACTTTGTTGCTTACAGTCTGTTTTTTTAAAGATATTTTTTATATTGTTTGAGGTTTTTTTTTCTTTTTATGGAAGTGTATTGCATTTAATTAAAAAAAGAACATCCTTTTTATGGAATGCAATATCCTTCCATAAAGATTAGTAATTCATAAAACTAGTGATCAGCAATGAAATAAAGATTTTTTTAATGTGCAACACTTTGCCTTGAATTGTGTGTTCTGACACATTAGTGTATTGTAGTTGTGAATCTTTGTCATTTCAAACAGTAACAATGACGTGGAGCAACAAGTGAGTGTGTATTTGTGTTGGCGGAGATCAGTGTAAGCAAATGACCAGGGCACCTGAATGCAGCAATAGCGAGCTCTTAATGAAAGCGCTTAAGCGCGAAAATTTCATGCAGCCTCTGAATGTACCAGCTGCTGCGGCGAATGTGAGGATTAAACCTGCGCGATAAAATCAGAATTACCGTTTATCTTCCAATAATGGTCGGTCTCTAATAGACACTGGTCTTCAATAAAAGCCGGGTCTAACAGGTGTTAGTTGTAATAGACGCCGGTCCCTAATAGTGGCCGGGCTCCTTTGGAGTGGTGGTGGAGGACTCAAAATGCAGGAAACCAGGCTTGTGACAGAAACTTAAAAACTTTGATAAATAAACTGAAACATGCCAAAACCCATAGAGAAACAAAGGAGTGACAAAACAAAGCACAACAGAACAGATGACCTGACAGTGATCAACAGAAAACCAGACATTTATATACACTGCGGAAGATTAACTAAATAAAGACAGCTGTGGATAATTAACCTAAACATAGTGAGTCTGACAGGGAAAACAGCACATGACAAAAGCATCACAAAACCTCCTTGAAAAACAGGTATTAAGAGGACCAGTTCCAGCGACTCTCCCCAGGGACAGCAGACATGAAGGAGAGCACCCCCGGTGACCCTCCTCTGGAACAGGAAATACAGCCAAGGGGGATGAGTGGGGTCCATCCTCAGGTACAGGGACCATCAAGTGTGGCTCTGGTGACCCTCCTCAGGAAAAGGACAGGGAACATGAAGGCAACCCTCCTCAGGAACAGATACATGAAGATAGCGGCCCTGGTGATCCTCCGCAGGAACAGAATAGGGAACGTGAATCTTGGCCCCGGTGACCCTCCATAGGAACAGGAAACTTGCAGACAGAGTCTGATAGGGAAAACAGAACATGACAAAAGCATAAAAAAACCCAAGCACAGAATTCTTACACATACTACTCAGAAGTTCCTTTTTTGTAGTTGCATATTAACTCTTGTTTGACAGAACCCAGCTTGCATATGCAACAACTCTTTTAAGTCCATCTACTTCTTCGGATAACACGTCATACTAGCATCAGTATCCAAAATGAACGATTTCTTGGGGCCAGGATAAGCCAAAACCGGGGCCATTGTTAAGCAGCTCTTCAACCGGTCAGATGACTTGACAAGTTTCATCCCATCGGAAAGGCTTTCCTTTTTCCGTCAGCTGATGCGGGGGCAGAGCAAGTCATTTTCATCTTTACTGAATACAGACAGGTTCTGGAATAACAAGTACTTCCCTGCCCTTGGCTTTTCATGCGAAAATCAATTTTCTCTCACCAAAATTGTTCCAGAAGTGTGGGAACTCTCCAAAGCTGTTGCCCAACCTCAGTTTCATCTTGACTTCCACCTTCCTCCAGTGTAACATTAGCATGTAATGTGTCTACTTTCATGCCGTTTTTTTTAAATAAGAGGGTCACTAGTCATATTAATGATACACACAGGTAACATTCCCTGATCAACTTGACAAACAACATGGGCAACTAAAAGGTCACAGTTTTGGACAGGCAACTAGATAGTTCCAACATTCCCTTTTCATAACTCACGCTCTCATTTTGTACCTGATCACAGACAATAGCTTTTCTGTGTGGGGGTATCAGGGTATTCCACTGAATGACAACCACGCTCAGTTCTTCGGTTCTAAAGAGGCATTATTATCAATAAACAGTAAAAATCTCCCCAAGACTTGACAGATGTTTTTCACCAAGTTGACCACTAAGGCCAAAGGGGGGACCAACTCGGTACTACAAATGTAATAAAAGGCTTCAATGCTTCAAGAAGATCTATTTTACCATTACCAGTTCTTCCCTATGGTCAGCTGTGGCACAAGATGGCAGGCTCATCATTTATTTCTAAACCCAATTCTACAGACAATTTAGAAGCTGTTCAGTATTCTTTCAGTTGTTGCTGCGTTCATCCACTGAACTCTCTCTGCTTTACAAATAGATGGTTTGATGCAGCAATGATGCTCCTCTTGATGTGGAGGAGCAGCGGCTCTACTCCGAGCTCCGCCTGGGTGACTAAGCTTCTCACCCTACCTCTAAGGGAGCGCCCAGGAACCCTACGAAGGAAGCTCATTTCTGCCGCTTGTATCCAGGGCATCGTTCTTTTGGTCATGACCCAGAGCTCATGACCATAGGTGAGTATTGGAGCGTAAACCGACCGGTAAATTGAGAGATTTGCTTTCTGGCTCAGTTATCTATTCACCACAATAGACCAATACAGTGAATGCATAACGGTGGATGCCAAATCAATCCACCTGTCAATCTCACGCTCTGATCTTCTCTCTCTCGTGAAAAAGACCTGAAGGTACTCCTCCAAACTCCTCCATCTGTGGAAGGAGCACTCCACCCACCGAGAGAGGGCAAACCACCTATCTCCGGTTGAGAACCATGGCCTCAGATTTAGCGGTGCTGACCCTCATCCCAGCCACATTACAAACCACTGCAAACCATTCCAATGCATGCAGAGGGTCCTGGCTCGATGAAGCCAACAGGACAACATCATCTGCATCTGAGTAAGGCTACATGGACCCCATACTCCCATGGCACCCTCCAAGATACCGGGAGGGGGGGGGGGGCGTGAAAGGTCTTCTCCAAGTCCGCAGAACACATATGGACAGCATAAGCGAACTCCCACAAAACTATTAGCTGGTATCTCCATGTAGCAATCAGGTTTAAACCATTAGCTGGTATCTCCATGTAGCAATCAGGTTAAAACCATTAGCTGGTTTCTCCATGTAGCAATCAGGCTACCTTGTGCTATCCTAGACACATCAACATTGGGAGTGGGGTCATCTGGAACCCACAAGACAATGCGCTGAACTTAAAAAAATAAATTTACTGGTGTCCCTGGCAGACAATAAATCCTGTCAACCCTGTCATGGGAGGGATAACATTGATGTGTTATCCATAGGATAGGGTCATCTGTACTCCACAGGACAAGGGCTAAAAACATTAGCTGATAGCTCCTCCCACATGCAGCCAAGGCGGCAAGCTTAAAGAACACATTTTTGGCCAATGGGCGAGCACAGAATTTGCAGCGTAGCGAAAGAGCAGGCCAACGCAAATTTGCCGCGCAAATCACATTTGGTGTGCACGCAGCATTAGATATGCAAATAGGGGTTTCGTTAATAGTGTTTTGATGACTCATAGGGTCTAAAATCTTTAAGCGCAATGTCTGTGTTGAATGTGTGCATGGCGTTTACTTATATAGTAGCTTTTCTACCTATTGAAAACCTACCTACCTACCCAAAGGGTTTTACAGTCACAGACCCATTCACCCATTCATACACACATTCATACACTGATGGTGGCTCCGCTGCCGAACACTGGCGCCAACCTTCCATCAGAGGCAATGTGGGGTTCAGTGTCTTGCCCAAGGCACTTGCCCTTGCACTTCGACACATGGGTGGGAATAGGCGGGAATCGAACCTGCAATCCTTCGATCACAAGCCGACTGGCCTTTCCACTCCACCACGGTCGCCCCGTGCATGGCTGCTTTGTGGTTGAACTGCAATTCAAAAGGTGTCCAGGCTTCACTGGGTTCTCTCCATGGTCCCAGCTTGTTCCTCTTAGACCCTTGAACCATAAATCATTCCAACTCCTGTTATTGAAGCTTTGGTTTCCCATCATGTCTACACTATATTATCAGAAGTATTGGCTCACCCATCCAAATGATCAAAATCAGGTGTCCTAATCACTTGGCCTGGCAAGGCAAAACGACTGTGCAGCAACAGCCAGCGCGTCAAAACACGACAAGTTGAGGACACCCAAAACGTCAAAAAGTGACCCGTAGGGATCCTTACCCATGTGTCAATATGTGATGACTTGGAACTCAGAAATATAAAACTATAAACAGACTTCTCAACTTTGTCAACAGCCTTCCCAGAAGAGTTGAAGCTGTAATAGCTGCAAAGGTGGACCCACATCATTTTGAACTTTATGGGTTAGGAATGGGATGGTACTTCAGTTCATATATGAGTCAAGGCAGGTGAGCGAGTACTTTTGGTAAAATAGAGTATATTGTTTGTAGTTGGAAGCTAAATGTTGTTACATATTAAATCTCTAAGTTAAACCTTCATCACAATTTAGCCATTCAGGCAGGCAGCATTAAATAGTCGTTTCTAGCACCTCCAGGTGCTTGTTCCTTTTTTATTGTTAATATGAAAAAATTAATTGTTTAAATAAATTGTTTTCCATCTATTTGCTTTTTGACACCCTCTTCTTCATCACATTTATTGATGTGTGATCCGTGATAGCAAAAATAGGACTTCCTGAGCTGCTGCCACAGCAAAAAATAAATAAATGGTACAATTTGAGTTTGTCTACACAGAGAAAAGCATTCTGAACTGTGCCATCAGATTTTCACATTTACACACAAGACTAATTATAAGAGGACAGAGTGGGCGAGACGGCTATTGCTAAAAAACTGGACGTGAAGTCAGTGGTTGTCTGCCTGAACGCTGTCTCTGCTGAACTGACAAGGCGAATAAACATTTGAGCACGATTCATGTGGTGTGAATAATGATTCACAGGAACAAGGAGGATTAAGGACATTTAAAAAGGAATGACCTTCCCTCTCTGCGCTTTCAGCACAGCTTATACATTTCTGCTTAAAGAAGCAACAAATTGTTATGTGGGGCTTTCAAAAAGGAGAAATATTGCATCTGACAGTTTCTACAGACTTTTTCTAAAACACAGCAAATTCAGTGAAAATTTTTTTAAGCAGAATGATCTCAGAATTAACAGATAACAGACTTTTCACTTGGTAGCTTCATTTTTGTGGCCTCAAATCAGGACTGAAAAGTAGTTGTGAAATTATTTAGTTAAAGAAGCTCAAATAAAAGTGCCCTCATTCCTCCTGATGTAGAGAAGAATCTTTGCAGATCAGTTGTTGAAGATGACAAGACATAGCACAGCAACTGGAAAATATCAGTTCCAAATTTAGGTTGTCGATCAAAAAGCCAATCATTGGTTTCCCCATGATTTGTTTAAAGTAATGTTAGCTACAGGTTTTTATTTTAAATAGAGGTTTTTTCAGAGACATTTTGCTGAGTGGTCTGCATGCCTTGACAAAGGCATTCAGACTGACAAATTGATCAGACATCATACAGAGGTAAAACCTCAATGAGTTCACACTGATGCATTCGCTGCCAGGCCTTCTGCAGCCTCCTACACACTCACACTTTCATGCACAAAAAGACACGTGCGGAGAGACTTGTGTTGTCATGGCACTCCAAGCTCATACCTGATACTATCACTTAGCAACATACACCGACATACATAAAAATAAAGACATGAATGACAGTGCAGAGGTAAAGTGATTAACCTCTAAGCAAAAGATTGCAAGTTTGGCTCCCACTTTGCAGGCCTATGTGTTCTTGGGCAAGACACTAGTCAGGGCAGGAGCCTGTGACTGCTGCTAATCAGCGCTGATCTCAGTCACCTATTCTCCTTCTCTAATTCCTTGTCTCAGTCACCGCAGGAACATCTGGTACCTTGAACATCTTACAGTCAGCCTGACTTAAAAGATCAATAATTTGATTTTTCATGGTATAGACCCTTTAAAGCTTTTATGAATTTATGTTAAAGCTTCAATTTTTTTTGGTGTTTTCTTTTATTCCAAGCATCTTCTCTTCATTCCCCAGTGATGTATCTCAAATCCTCTTTTCAATTTCTACACACCACTAATGCTAAGCAGAGGGTTTACTCTATACGGCGTGGCGAAGGACGGGCGGCGGATACAAAGTTGCTGCGCAAATCACTTTCAGTGTGACTGCAGCTTAGGAGACGGAGTTTGTTTTAACAACGAGTATTTATGATGTTTTTGAGATTATTTATGGTGAGTTACTGAGAAATTGATGTTTGTTTGGGGTGGTCTGCACTTCGCAGACCCTTTTCACGTGACGTCAGATAAAATGGCGACATCACTGCTACTGTGTAGTGTTACTTTCGGTTTACAGGTAAAGACAGGCAAATCCAACAGCTGATACCTAATTGTATTTTTTCGTTCACAAATCAAATTGCAAATGTCACTAATCTTGCTTGCAGAATACTACACAGCTGCTTCTCCAAATTAATTTGGACAATATTAAAGAAGTCATGGATTATTTCTCTTTTACAACCCGGTTAAAGTTAGATGAAGCTGAGCCCCCCCCCCCCCTTGGTGAGAGGTGAATGGGCATCACTGTAAGCAATCAGGAGATGTCCTCTCAGTCCCATACTTGCCAATTTTAACTGCACCTTTTATTACACACACACAAAACTCAACAATCACACCCCAACACACAAACACATACACACACTCTGGCAAGACCACGAGCGGGGAGATCACATCCTTTCTGAGCCTGGGGGGGTGTCCGTGTATTTATGGTGCAGGTTCTGGTCCTTACCCTTGGGTGCCGGGCCCCTTCTAAATTCCAACATTGGGAGCGCCTGGTGGGACTATGTTCTCAACACCTTTTGGGGACCCCCACTTCTCTTGGTCGTCTCTCCTCTAGGTGGGGGTGGCTGGCCCCTGCTGTGCTCTGTCCTGGATCTCCTGCAGTTGCCTGGAGCTGGGGAGGGGTCTCGCTTGAGGGGCCCTGGCTCATACCCGGGTGTTGGGGTGGGATCCTTGGACTCCTGGGTGGTGGTGGGCTGCTTGTCGGAGGGGGGGGGGCTGGACTAACATAGACTAACATAACTTGAACATTCACACTTGACTGTAATGATTATACACTTCCAGCATCTTGTTGCCTTTTGTTTCATGATCCTACCCTCCATACCCTGTAGTCATCCTCTAACTTCGGTAACCCACCCTTTTCCTCTTTCTTTTGTGCCCTTGCTGACATCCCTCTCTCTTCTTCCCCCTTCTTCTTTTCCGTTCAGTCCAAGAAACAAAGCATACAATCATAATCAATGTAAATAAAGTTTAGTTTAAATTACAAAAGGGGTTTACACAAATATACACCTTGTGTGTCCGAAGATTTATAACCCCCTGTTGTAACAGTAAAATCTGCTCAGCTGTTGGACAGGACAAATGTTAGATGAAGGTAACAAGTACTTCTTTAAATGACACTTGTTTTAATTATTAAAAAATTTTAATTTTTCTAATCTATGTTAACCCTTACAATAGCTTTCCACAATGGGTGTGAGATTTAGAGCTCCAAAAGATTTTTCTGCACAGTTAGAGTTGCTTCAATGTATGTGTTCACAAAATCACTGAAAACAGAGCAAACATTTTTGCTCTTGAAACTGAAAAATAAGCAATAAAAACAGTTTTCATTCGAGAAATTCTCTCTTCTCCCCTCGAAACAAAGCAGGGCGCCATGTTACGAATGTGCCACTAAAGCCAGCCAATCACAGACAGCCCATCAGTCCACAAGCTGATTGGAAGCATTTCTGACCAATCAGCATCAACATTTAAAGCCAGCTGATAACACACATGGAGATGAAGGTTGATGCTGATTGGCAGTGTTGGTTAAGTTATTTCTAAAAAGTATCTGATTACTTTACTTAGTTACTGGATCAAGAATGTTATTAAATTATTTTACTCATTACCAATTTGAAAAAGTAATTCACTACTTGTTACTTTCCTTTACTTTATTATCACTCATGTATAAATTCTCAAGGGAAACATATTCACACAAACAAGATCCTCTTGTCTTTCATTTAACAGAGATCCTTTGAAAATAATTATTTTAATCTCAATAGGACTTCTGTGGTTAAGTAAAGCTAAACAAATTTTAAAAAACTATATCTTTAAAGCAAAAGCCTTGTGCAAGGTATGAACCTGGCTCAAGACATAACCTTGCTTCATTTGAATATAAACAACAGCGTGAGAAATTATACAAAATAAGTAAAAACCTATGTGGTCTATGCCAACGCTCAAAGTCAGACGTGTAAAAATACTGTTACATCTATATTCACCTCTATCAAATCTAAAACTAAGGCAGTTTTTTAAACACAAAGAACTCTTAAATACCTAGATGTTTATTTTATGTATTCCATTACAATGAGTTGCATCAGTTTCTCTCTCTACATCTGTCTTTTGTGCAAAGTTCTGCTCTGCCCCGAGTCTACCAAACTATGCACCCCCCACTCCGCCTTGTGGAGCACATTGAGCGCAAACTCATTTTGACCACTTGTCACGTATGGAAAGTCTTTTTAACATTTATTTGATATCCTTGATATCAAATGTTTTAAACCTAACTAGTAATGCCATAAGTACAACTAGTTAACTAGGAATAGCAAAAAAAGTGAACTAGTTAACTAGTAATCATTAAAAGTGTGCACTAGCTCACTAGTGGGCACTATTTGTGCTCACTAGTAAGCTAGTGTCAATCTAAAAAGGCCACTAGTTAACTTGTTACTTGCAAATTTTGTACTAGTTCACTAGTCAAGGTCCTGTAAAGCTCACTAAGTTAACTAGTGTCACCAAAACATTGTACTAGTTCAGTTCACTAGTGACATACAAAATGTTAACTAGTTGACTAGTGAGGCATATTTAGGTCTTACTAATTAACTAGTGGGACAGAAAAATGGCACTAGTTAACTGGTTGGCACAATTTCTTCTCACTAGTTAACTAGTGCATCCTTGTAAGAGTCACTAGCTAACTAGTGAAAAACTACGTTAGCTAGTTGACTAGTGTTTCAGTATGCTGATGTGGAGGAGTGCTGGAATTCAGAAAAAGTCCTCCTATTGGCTCTGCAGCAAAACTCCAACCCTCCCAACCCAGGATTAACCCTTTCAGTCCCAGTGTACTTTTACTGTTGATAACTGAAGCCATGTGGTTTTTATTATTCTTTCAGAACAAAGAGAAATATGTAAACATTGCATTGTCAATGTAAAATCTAAATGTCAATATGATTTTACTTTTTCCGTTTTTATGTTATTTTAGGGACCATTGTGGGTTTTTATGTCATAAATAGAAAGGTACTAACAATATTCTACACATGCCTTAATAGAAGATTTATTGAGTCAATATTGTGATGCATTCTGGTGGTAATTCCTGAAATCATGATACACTGACCTCGCCTGTCTTTCATGGGAGAGGACCCCACCTTCATGTAGACATCACGGAGGTTTCTTTTTCAATAAATCCTCTATTAACTCCATTAATTAAATTACAATAATTTGTTACTTTGTAATCCATAACCCGCAACACTGCTGATTCGGTCGAAATTCTTCAAATCAACTCATAGACTAATAAGCCGTCTGTGATTGGCTGGCTATTGTGGCACTTTTGTAATGTGGAACTCTGTTCAGTTTTGAGTAAACAAGGGAGAGAATTTCTCTTGAGCGAAAATTGTTTTGTTTGCACCTATTTTTGAGTTTTAAGTGCATTTTTCTGTTTCGAATGCAGAATACGTTTTTGAGCACATAAAATTTTTGAAGTTTTGTGCTCAAAACAGTAAGTGTTGCGCTCCATAGAATCCATGTGCACTTGATTTTTATGTAGCAACAGCAAGTGTTTCTGCAGCTGCGAGGTATTTTGTTTGTTCAGACAGGCAGCTGGTGGGGGTGGTGGGTAACACACACCGTTGGAGCTTCTGAGATGAACTTCTGTTTAAACTTAGCTGCTTATGAAACCCACTGAATCAGTCATCATGGTCCTTACACGGGTCTACCCACACAAAGCAGGACCAGAACAAATCAATTTGGGCACGATAGCCGTGCACACATCTCATGCTCACTTGCATCTTTGCTGGTCCTGAAATAGCTTCAGCCTCCCACACCCTCTTATATAAGCTCCCAGCACGCAGATCTGCTGGAGAAGACTGGGTGTGTGCAAGTGTGTGTGTTAACGCATGTGCCTGTTTATGTGTGCACGTTTGTCTGTGCAAGTGCCAGTGTGTGGGCAGCAGGACTGTCTTGACTTGTGTGCAATAGGGTGTCTAGATGAATCCTGCTGAAGACGCAGCAGGCAGCAAGTTAGATGACAAGTCCTTGGAGGTATTCTCCTTTTATTTTAGCAGCCTTGTTTTGTTTGCAGCTTTGAGCATCAAGCACTCTGAGGGTTCTTAGATCTAATATGATTGGAATGGAATCTTTAAGGGCAATCGACACATTCAAGCTGTGAACAAATAAGTTTTAAAGGGTTTTCACTGTATTTCCTCTGACTGAAAGTCATGTTCATGAAGATTTACCATCACATTTGCTGAACACGTAAATCACAATTACAATTATTAGAAGTCCAGATAACTGTGAGATAAAGTACTACCATTTATGACACTTTTCTTTTATGTTTTGCAGAAATGTACATTTTCCCTTTTTCACACAATGTTGTAGCAATGCCAGAAAGGTATCCAGTGAACAAAAAAATCTAAATGGCAATTAAAAAACTAATATGAATCAAGTCCACAATGGTTTGAAAAACTTGCTCTAACACAAATAGAAAGGGTTTTTTGTTTATGAAAATATTGTTTATAATCTTGTGACAGTTTATGTGAATTTTTGAGTAACTGTCACAAGGAAGAGAAGGAGAAAAGTTTAAGCGTAAGCAGCTTTCAGGAAAAAAAATTAGTAGAAGAGGCTGAGGGAACCCAGGAAGAAATAAAAAAGCATAACCTAACCAAGAAGTCTGGATTAAGGGTGGAAACTGCAAACACATGTATTTTGGTGAGATCATTCAATTTTTTTTTACTTAAGTTTCCTTGTGGATTTTTTAACATTGGAATTTATGTTGGAATACTGAAAGAGCGACTAAAGAGACTGAATAGAATAATAGTGTCACAGTTCAACCAGCAACTCAAGCCTCCGACCACCAGAGGAGGCTCTCGCCGGAGTACTCACTCCTCAGACTCCTCACTACAACTCCCATTAGCCACCGCCACTGGCTCTTTCCTGCAACAGCTTTTTGTCAACATTATTATCATCATCATGGTCACCGCACATTTAAACCCTCTCTAGCCTTCCCACCAGTGTGAAGTCTTGTTTGTGCCTTACATACAAGCTGAGCAGTCGCCAAGTTTGTTTCTCCATGAATTAACCTTTGCCTGTACCTCGTCATTCTGCCTTCCCTTGTGATTTTGACCTTTGCCTGGACTCTGACTATACGTTTATGTCTTGCTCGTGCTCTGGTTCATTGCATATGGATCCACATAGAATAGAATAGAATAGAATAGAATTCAACTTTATTGTCATTGCACCTGCAGTACAGAACAACGAAATGCAGTTTGCATCCATCCAGAAGTGCTTTTTAGCAGTACAGTATAAATTATATGTTACAATGTCCACAAAAAAAAAAAAAAA
>BSAI01000161.1:91311-171607 GCA_036245035.1 Adrianichthys oophorus
TGATCAGATGGTCTCCCTGGATGGTGTAAATGTAGTCTACAATTCCAGAGTTAGAATCTCTAGTTTTAGCTCACATATCACAGGCTTGTGAGACTGCCTATTTTTTTCCTTCTTAACATATCTAGGATCAGATATCCTACATGGTACCATGCAGGGGCTTGTCCAACCATGAGGATCGGTCCTCCAGGGATGGAACCCTTGATGTATGGTGAGGGGATTTCATGTATTCACATATGTGGCCTGTATCTCTTCCTTTGGCAATCTTATTATTCCTGCAGGCTATCTGAAGACTGGTGGAAAACCACCCTTGAAACCAATGGCAAGCCACTTGCACAAGTGTCCATCAAATGTGGCATATACCAAGGAGACGTTCTGTCCCCCACTGCTGTCCTGCATAGGTATGAATCCCCTCAGCCAAAAAAAAAAAAAATCAACAAGACTGGCTTCGGATACCGACTCAGGAATGGGGCAACCATCGGTCACCTCCCCTACAAGGATGACATCAAGCTATAAGCTAAGAGCGAACACGACATTGAATCCCTGATCCACACCAGCAGGATACACAGTACTGACATTGGGATGTCATTGATGGCTTGAGACAGCAGAGAATGCAGTGCTGCAGGGCAGATCTTCATGGGAGGACAAGCCCCTGCATGGGATATACTACCGAACCATAACTGAAATGGCTGATATCCAGAAGTCCTACTGTAGGCTATAATTTGTTCAAGAATTGATCAAAATCTGGAATGATTTTGAGGTTTTCTACCAAAAGATTTATTCCTAACATGTAAATGCTAATGAAAGAGCTCTGGGTCTTCAAAATGTCCCTATCTGCTACCGTCTAAATGGACGTTCTAACACCAGGCACGATGAAGAAGACGCCCTCTGACCCTTGACCCATCAATTTAACACAATGATTTTGAATATGTAAAACAGTAGGCTGGGTCTTCATCTCCGATTGGTCCTTCGAACCTCCTTCCTCACCGGTAGTTTCTTCCCATCCTCCACATGAGCTGGTTTAATGACCCCACATTTACACTCATGACTGTGCCCCCTCGTATAACAATAACACCATTGTGAAATGTGCACATCACGGAAGAGGATGAGAGGTCCTACAGGACTGAAGTAGAGCAGCTGTCAAGAAACTGGAAAAAGGTAGAGAGGGTAGCAGATTTCAGCTTTCTAATAGTCCAGGTTGAGGATAGCCTGTCTTTGCAGCACAAACACTTCTGTGCTGTGGAAAAAGGCCCGGCAGAGATACTACTTCCTCAGGGGACTAAAGAAGAAAAACATCTGCCAGAGACTCCTGCTGTCCTTTTACCAGTGCAGCATAGAATCCATCCTGACCTACTGCATCAGCTTGTGGTTCACCACCAGCACAGCAGCTCAGAAAAAAGTCCTTCTAAGGGTCATGGACTTGGCCCAGAAGATAATTAGCGGCCCTCTCCCCTCCTTGAACTGCACAACTCTCACTGTCTCATGAGGGGCCAACACAGAATCAGGGACACATCACACCCAGGTCACTATGTTTGAACCGATACCTTCAGAACGGCAGTAACGGAGCAATCAGAACATGAACAGATTAAAAAACTGTTTCTATCCCACAACCATCATCACACTCAACAAAAAGTGATATACACAAGAAATGGCTGCTGAAATTGGACTTGATGTGCAATAAGTGAACTACTGTGAAATAAGAGAACTTTATTGTGCAATAAAGAAACATGACTAAAAAATATTATTTAATTTTTTATTTTAAAAAAGTATGTTATTTGGATTTCATTTATGCATTGTTTAAGCTACATTTTGCATTTGCATTTGCATTGCATTTGCATTTTACATTTTGCCTCTCTTGAGCGCATGTCAGTGGTTTACGTTTAGGTACCAGATCTACTCGGCCTGTCAGAACGACTCGGGGTCCTGCTTCTAATGATGACACCAGACTATTTGATTGGCTGTAAGTTGGCCTGATGACTCATTAGATAGTGATTGGTCCAGACAAATCGATAACGATAATTAGGATAGTCTTAACTGTAACTTTCCGTTAATCGTGAGAAACATGGATGACTTGTACAAGGAATTTATCATAGTCTCACCCTCATTTCAAAGAATCCTGATTGGTCCCCTTCCTACTACTGCAAAGGGCAAAAGGTATCACAAAATTTTGTAGCGTGCGTCCGTGTGTAATTCATTTGAAAGTAATATAGTCAGTTTTTGGATTAAAAAAACCCCCAATAAAATATGACAGTCGTCGTTGTGGCAACATCCCTCTATACAAAAACTGCCACAGAGGTGTCAAGAAAAATTGTCAATATTTTGCTTGACTTTGGACTTGTAAAGAGGATCATTACTGATCAAGGGCGGGAATTTGTCAATGAGGTATAGCTACCCATTTGAAAACATTGTATTAGTGACATTAAACATTTGTAATAAATTGTACTTTATTTTTCAAGGCATAACCTAATGTGTCTGTAGGTCAACCATGGTGTTTTTGAAGCTTTGGGTGTGAAGCACTGCATTACATCAGCCTATCATCCCCAGGCCAATGGACAGGATAAGCGCACCAACCGCAACATAAAGACTGCGCTTTCCATATACTGTGGGGAGGATGGAAATGACTGGGACATCCATTTAGGGGAAATAGTGGCAGCCATCAACACAGCTAAACAGTAACATTGTGTAAAAAATGTGTGAGTGAACCATGTTTTCCAAGACAGAAGAACTGCATAATCTTTTTTTTTTTTTAAACAGAGATCAACCAGGTTATTGTGCCCTGTTTGGAAGACGCCCTCGCACAGCAGGTGTAATAAATGTCACACGAGAAAAGGAGGGGGACAAAGATGTTGTTGTAGTAGAGGAGACAGAAGAGAACCTGGAGGCCAAGATGGCAGAAGTTGCTGATATGCATGCAAAGGTGATGGCAAAATAGAAATACAAGCATCTAGGAATCTAAAATGTCATGTTTTCAATAGCCATTGCATAAGTATATGTTCTCAGATTTACCAGAACATAAAAAATGCACAGCAAAAACAAAAGACGGAATATGAGACTAGGAAAAAAACGGAATGTGAAATCGTTCATCTTCAAAGTTGGTTATGAGGTCCTTAAAGCCAATAAAAGTAAAGGAAGGACTAAAAGGAGGACGCCTGGAAGCAAACTGGTCTGGACCATATGTTTCAGAAAAGGGTGTGGCGACCCTGTCCAGTAAAGCAGGGGCTCAGCTGAAACAAAATGTAAATGTTTCACATCTGAAGCCTTTCATCAGTCCTAAATTGAGAGGTATTATGCTCATTTATACAAGGACAAACGTCACATGAGATGTTTGTTTCTTGTGACGTGCCAGTGGTTGGACCGGATCCGTGGCACTTGCATAATACTGTACTCTTGTTTTTCAGTGTCCAAGGGGCCAGAAATTGTAATTCCTCAAGTGGACAGCTTCCAAGGTACATTTTTTAAGTGCAGTTTAGTCTGTCAGTATGGCTGTGGCAGTAATGAACACAACCTAACAGTAGTCCAGATGGTTTGTTGTCTTTAAACTTAAAAGACAAGTATGTACTTGTCACTGTGTGCGTTGTTTATTTATTTTTTTTAAACTAACAGCTGAGCAGGAGCCCATTTCTTCCCAACTGGTACCACAGCTGTCAGTACATGATCACGACTACTGGCCTTGTTTGGGATATCTACAGTAGCTCTCCCCAGTCCAAGCCATGCTGGTAGGTATACATGTGTGTTAGGTTTTTTCCTTAACAAAAGTAACCAGATGGAGGCAGACCAACTGGAGTTTATTGGCTTTCGCGAAAGGAGAGCTCAAGCACCTGTGTGATGGGAAATCGGAGCGTAACTCTGAATTCCTTATCAGCGTCAACACTTTTTATTGAAGCATAGCAGCAAAGGGTGGGGGTTTACATGTAAATGGGAATGAAGGGCGTGATGACATGGAAGCAGCAAAAATAACAGTATGGGTGCGGGGGCGGGCCCTGGTCGGCGCTGCTGCCTCGGCGGGGGTCTTGGTGTGGGGATGGCTGTAAGTTCTCCCTCCTTTTTTTTTTTTTTACATTCCATCATCCACTTCAGGTTAACATAACATTCACCTGAGCACAGGCGTCGGCTCACCTTTGCACCTTCAAATAGTGTGCGTGACAGAATGTAATGCTTTACATGTGTTGGTTGGTATGCACAAGTGTGCGTGTGAACTGGATGTGGACAAGTTTGCGAACACTCTTGGAGCCAGCAGGTATGTTTGTAACAGTTGAGTGTGTGGACAGGCCCCGCCCATTTTAGACCAACACTCACTTTTGTAATGGGTATAAGCTCCAGAATTTTGTTGCCTGTAGTTTTACAACTCTACCTTCCCTTCCCAGTAGTCATCCTCTAACTTCACCCCCCCACTCTCTCTCTTTGTCCCCCTTTCTTTTTCCGTCCGGTCCAACAAAAAGAACACAAACAAAATTAATATAAATAAATAAAGTTTCGTTTAAATTACAAAAGGGGCTTATACTAACATACATTTTGTGTTCCCAATGATTTATAACTCCTGATTGTAAGAGTAAAATCTGTCTAATACAAGAGGCTCTCAGCTCATATCTGTTTGCTCAGCTGTTGGACAGGACAAGTTATAAAAAAAAAACAGTGGGTGTCTAAATTGTAGTCAATGTGAGTGTTTGTGTGTGTGTGAGTGTTATAAATGATAAAATGACATAAAAACCCTATCCATGCGTCTACTGCAAAAGTAATTTTGATTGGTATTGTTTTATTGTTATAGTTTATGTTTTGCATTGTATTTGCAGCTGAACTATATACTTGAAAGCCGATCTGGGGCAGAGATTTTGGTTAAGGATGGGGATGTTTGTCTGACAAGGGAAGACTTCCAGACCTTGGGTCTTAATCAGTGCATGGAATCAACTGTATGTATGTTAAAGTTGATGTATTAAGTTTCAGGTAAATACACAAAGTATTTCCTTTTGCTTGGAAATGCATGCTTCAAACTAATCAAAGAGGCTGCACAAAGACATGTATGGTGTTATTATATGTATTGACTCACACTATATGCCCTCGTAGACATGGGACCTTATTATTGCTGTCTTTTATTGCAAAACTGAGTATTCTAAACAGTGAAACATTGTTTTTGTGTAATCTTGTTTTCCATACATAATTTTCATCAATGTAGGGAAAGGATGTCCACATTGTGGACATGTATGTTGTCCCAACATGGAAGGCTAAGACAGGGGATCCAATGGCTTCTCTTGCTGTAAGGTCCTTTTTTGTGACCTTTTGTGTTAATTGACTTATAATTTATCAAATTCGCTTGTTTAAATCTCCAGGTTGACATTCAACCCAAAGACTTAGTAATTGTCCCTGCCTGGAGCCGACAGCCTGGAAGAGCAGACCACTATTTGCTTTGTGTTAGTCTTTTTCAAATATTCTCCAGAGTCTGAATGAACATTTAATCAGTATATTCAGTACATTTTCTTAATTATAGTTCTTTTGAAAATGGTTCACAGGTTCTGAAGCCAGCAAAGAAAGAGCTGGTTTTGCTCAAACCAGATGGCTTTGGCAACAGTTGTTTCCATACTATCTTTAGGTTTTGTAACATAATAAGTCAGCCCTGTTCAGCTCTGTTCTGTGGCTTGTTTGGTTTGGGATTGGAAGAACATATTGGTCCGATCTGGCAAATGAGAAGTTTAGCCTCGTTCTAAGGCTGTTTAGTTTTGTCTCGTTGTAAGGCTGTTTTTTAAGGTTTAGCCTCGTTCTAAGGCTATTAAAGTTTTTTTTTTTAATTTGTGTTGTTTTAAGTGGTGTTCGGTTGCTATTTATTTTCACACCAGTAACCATTATGAGGTGGATCATTTGTATTTCTTATAATTTTGACTGTGACCTCACTTATCACATTGCTCCAGGCCAGTGGACAACAAAGTTTGACAGAGACATAAAGGTACACATCACCAGTGTATTAGCATTATATTTTGTTGTAAATGTCTGTATTTATGTTTTTAACATTTCTATATTTTCTCATTAATCTTTGACCAATTTTATAGGGTTTTCCTCACCGAACCACCAGAAACTGTTGCAGTATCTTCATCTTGATGGTAAATTATCATGCACCCCCACCCCCACCCCACATGTAAGTGAGGGTGGGGGTGGGGTAATGTATTATTTGAAACTATCGTAACTGGTCAGTACTTTTTTCTTCAGACATGGAGTGAGTATAAAAAGGGACCATATTTGACATTTCCTATGTAAATTGTTTATTAAGATGAGCTTTAATAATAAACCTTTTTGTCCACATGAAATGTCATTTGTCTTTTTTATACTCGCTGTCTTATAATTTCATAAGACTGAGTCGAAGCCAGAATGTGTTCTACACTTTCTGTGGGTATTATTTGTGTGTAGCATTTCTTATGTAGAGGGACATGCCACGCGTTCGCAGATGGTGGTGTGTTAGTCTGATGGAACGGTTCAAGATAGACGGGTAAGACAGCTGTAAATGTAACTTCCAAAACAACAAAATTACTTCAACATCACTTTTACTTTTTTGATCTATGACTAACAACACTCAGCCACGGGCAGAGGTTTGCCTGATGGACCAATGAGGCTAAAGCCTTGCTCCAGGGGTCACTGCAGCCGATATACAGCATCCCAAAGGTCAGAAAGAGGGAACATAAGGTGAGGCTGCTGATGGCACCAAGCTGCATGCTTTTGTTTATGCCTGCTTCAATAAGAAACTACATTTTTTTTTACACAAGAAACCCAAAGGTTAAGTCTGAAGAGGCCAAGAGATTCTTCATATTGGAGGTAATCTCAATGTCATAAGTTTCTTAAACTCCAACCAGTGAAAACTACTGGACACACATACACTCCAGAGGGACTAACACGTGCATTATGATATTAATTTTTAATTTTTTCACATTTCAGCCAACTCATGCCCAGTCCATTTGATGTTTTTAACATGTTTTATTTTGCCTAACCTGATTTTTACTGTTGCCAGCATGTGTCCTCTCTGAAGTTCTCCAGGAGGTGGTGCTCCTGGAAGGAGATCAGGCATATTTAACACTGGCTCTTGTGTGCACCACCTTCAGAGACGTTGTGTCCACAGTCAGCATCAGGAGACGGGCAGATTTTCAGTGGCTCGATAGTAAGGGCTTTATTTAAGGGTGCAGCTATGTACATTACTGTCTTATCTTTGCCTTTTCCCATGCACCAGCTCTAAAGAAACTTCACTTTTGGTTCATAATTTGTTTTCCACAGGTGTAGCAATATGGAGCAGGTTTTCTGCATCCTATAGACAGGATTCCTATGTGATGTACATCATTGGAACCTTCTGTGGATGTAGACAGTTGTACAAAAACAACAAACCTGGTAAACAAAACTGAATGGTTTGATTCTGTCTTCACAATTAGTTTTGATTTAAATAGTCATAAACC
This sequence comes from Adrianichthys oophorus, assembly GCA_036245035.1. Classification (NCBI taxonomy): domain Eukaryota; kingdom Metazoa; phylum Chordata; class Actinopteri; order Beloniformes; family Adrianichthyidae; genus Adrianichthys; species Adrianichthys oophorus. Next base: position 98,733 of record BSAI01000161.1, read on the forward strand.
CACATGCAGAGTGTGGTGGTGGTCATTGATCAGTATGATTTTCATTAATTTTTTTCACAGGATATGTTGGAACAGGGATATGAGAGTACTGCAAGGGATCTACTCTGAGGGTTCTTACCCAGGATACTGCAGCCACTTTTGCAGCCAAATGCAATAAGTAAACTTACGTCAGACACATAAACTAAGACTAAATTTGGTAATTAAAATATATACAAGAGAATAAAGGTCTAAAACAGTTATTAATCAGAGCAGCTATGTTACGCATTTTAGAATTTAGTTATGTGCTTTACATTTTATTATTTGATAAGAAATTAAATTGTTGCAATTTTTACAAACTATATTTCTGTTTGTTTTAGCTATCCTTTCATCATATCATCTGTGGCCCGCTGTGGAGATGAGCAGAAATTTTGACTATTACAGCTGTTGTATGTTGTGTTTGTGTGTGTCTTTCTTTTCAAGGTCCTCCTAAGGTCCAAGGATGCATGTTAGCTCGAAATTAGCCATGTTTCCTGAAGGAAACCTGCTCCAGACCAGGTTAGGTTCAGAGTCAGTTGTCATAGTGATTAACTCTGAGTTCAGCTTAACCCGCTTCGTGAAACACTTTCACGGGTTTATGTTTTCTTCGTTCTGAAGCAGTAAACTGAGTTTTCCTTAACTTTGGGTTAACAAACTGAGTTTCAACATTACCTGCTTCATGAAACGGGCCCCTGGCCTAAAGGTCAGTAGGACACATCGCAGAAATATGGTTTCTGCTGCTTCATCAGCCAACACGGAAGTGAATTAACGGGCGGGGGGAGGGTTAATAAACATGGCTAATTTCGCGCTAACATGCATCCATGAAACTAACCAAACAGAAAAAAAAACGCGAATGGGGAGTGTCAATTTCGGACCCCGCATACAAAGATTATCTGCTGCGAAGGACTAAATTAAGCTTTCGCCTTTGGCAACCTCACTCACACACAGGAGCGTCAGGAGCCCGTTAGTTTTGGGGCCGCTGTTGTTGAGTGGAGCTACACTTAGACAAAATGGTACACTTGAGTTGTGTGAAGAGCTGGCACGCCAAGTCTAAAACTTGACATAATTCTAAGTTTTTTTACGCCCCGCTTTCAACCATTTAAAAACTATGGCCACATTTTGAGCTAAGCTAATTAGCGGTGAGAGTGCTCTGCTAACGTCTCGGCTGAACTGTTCATAAAGCATTCACACATGTCACTTGGCTAAGCAGAAAGTTTCAACTCATTATTCAATAACATTTCAAAATGTACAACAAGTGGATGATGAAATAAAAGCGTTACTTACAGGCTGAGACTGGTCCCTGTCGGCAGTCCTGTCCTCCATGCTTGCAGCGTACCCTGGACTGTAAACAACTCCGGCATCACTTTGAAAGTGTGGAGACAATCTAAGGGGCCACACGATTGGCTGAAAGCGAACACGCCTGTTTTGCTGATGAGTTTGATTGACAGATTTATTAGCCAATGATGAGATTAGTTGACCTGCAATACATTAGGAGAGTCTCAAAATTCACCACAAAGATTTCTCTCACAAATGTGGGAATTTCTCAAATGAGGGGAGGGTGTAAATGCACCTTCTGCAATTCGTATGATCTGAGTTTATATCATAAGTGTACCTAAAAAGTATGTTTGTGAAGCATTTATTGTGCTTTTGTGAAACATTTGTGAGAGATTTACTGTGTATTTATGAGACATTTCACACATATTTGTGAGAAAATTATTGTGTATGTCTAAAACATTTGGTATACATTTGTGAAACACAACATGTGCATTTCTCAATTATGAGATTAAACTGACTCCATAGGTCGAGGTAGATCTATTCGATCGAAAACCATACTGATATGGTTATTACTGGTATGTAATTTCATCAATATAAATAGAATTTTAAATTTCCTTTGGACTATTTTGTGAATTGGCACTTTTAGTGTGGTTGATGTTTTCCAGACACTTTACAATATTGGTTCCCACATTAAAAAAAACAAAAGAATTAAATTAATTTGCCATTTGAGTTTCATCATTAATAACTTTTCTTTCATGCACAAAATGGTCTGGTTTTCTCTTACCTTTGAGAATGCCTTTTAGTCACTTCATTTAAAGTTTTCCATATTTCCTTATTTTTATTCTTATTTTTCCTAATTTATTCTTGTAATAATCTTTTTCAGCTTTCTTGATTATTGTCGTTAGTATGTCTTTATAAGTTTTATATTTAACTTCAAGATTTTTTGTTCTATATTTTACATTCCTCCTGTACATTTTACATTTCTTTCTGCATCTTTCTACTTTTTGAAAGGCTTGTGTTATCCAGGGTTTATTAACAAATTTGTGTGGTTTACTTAACTTAAATGGGCCATTTTTGCTGTAGAGATTAGCAAAAATGTTAACAAATATTGCATAGGCCTCATTCACATCTGTTACATACACACTCTCCCAATCTTGGTGTAACAAATCCTGTCTAAACACATTATTTCCCTTTGAATTCTTCTCCATATAAATTTAGGTGTCTCATCTTTTTTAATATTTTTGATAGGCTTTAATTCACAAGCAATAAAGATAGATAGGTGATCACTCAAATCACTCAATAATATTCCTATACAGTCGTGTTGAATAATAAAATTGATATTGAAATCACCACATAGCATCAAAAATGTATGTGATGGTGGAATATCAATTAATTCAGATAGTCTCTTCTGAAACTCTTCTTTCTTTGAACCTTATGCTCTATAAACACAAACAATTATCACACTGCAGTTGGTTTCTAATTGAATTTCTATTGCCACAGACTCCAAAAGTCCTTCAGTTGCCACAGACATATTTTCCACCAGTTGTATTTTTGGTCAACATATAATGCTACACCACCTCCTCTTTTTCCTGGGAAATCAGTATGAAACAATCTATACCCATTTATACCAAATTCATCACATTTTCCAACATTTAACCAGGTCTGAGAGAAGGCAATAACATTAAATTGTGATTTGAATGGAGCTAAATAATCATTAATTTTATTTATATTGGCATAAAGACTCCTGCAAATGAAATGTACAAGAGAAAAGACAATTTGCTAGTTTACTTTTAAATTAAATTCTTCATCACTATAATAATTACATGGAGTCTTATTGAAAAAAAACATATTCTTCTCAGGATCAAAATCCATTTCTTAATTGTGTAGTTTAAAAGAATCAAGATAATCAGTTTCCAAACATGCGGTCATGATTCATCAACAGTGTGTCTCTTGAATAACTTAAAAGTTCCCAAACCTTTTCTTGTTTTAAAGGGAGACTTTTACATCCCTTATTCAGAAGAAACTTCACTGCTCCCATCATTCCACTCTCCAGTGATCTCCTCTTACCGTAGCTCACAATTTGCCAGCCTGAAACGTGCAGGATTGACTCCAAGTCTGGTTCTTCCGCCGGTGGATCCATCTTTAATCCAATCTCACACAAGCGTTTTAAAGCAGCAGACGTGCTGTCAAACACTTTGGTTTTGCCATCTTCACAAAAAATCTTCAATCTGGCTGGAAACATAATGTGGTGTTTTATTTTTCTCTCTCGCAGTGTGCTGTGCACATCCCTGTTCTTTATGCATTTCTTGTGGATTGCTGGGGTGAAGTCTTCATAATTGATCTGTTTGAAAGTCTTCAATAGATCTGGTTGTTCTTCAGTTGAACAACTTTTTTCGTCCAAGCGGCCTTCAGCACACTTTGTTTTGTTGCATAGCTTGGAAGCAGACAACAATTGACCGAGGACACTGGTTGTGCCCACGTGCAGGAAGTGCTTTATGTGTGCGCTGGATATGGAGCTCAGTGTTCAGCCCCAGATTCTAAATCAGTTTCAATATAAAACCAACCATGCCATTCCCACTCTACTCCGGTACTGAATAAATCCTTATATTATTTCTTCTCAAAGAGCCTTCCAATTGTTCGCATTTTTCCTTTAGGTGACTTTGCTCCAGCAATATGTGAATCAGAACATGTGTAATGCTCTTCTCATTGTCCTCTGTCAAGAGGCTGCCTTCTGTCTCCCCCTCTGGTGGCCTGCATACACAGTTTCCGGAGTTCCTACTACTTTCTGCTTCACCTCACTACAATACCCAGCGACCCCTGCAGCCTCTCCCAGGAGTCCCTCAGCTGTGACTCATCACCATTCACCCTCCACAGTATTTAGTCAGAGCTAGCTCTGCTCAGGGTGAGGTATTGTTTGCCTTGACAAGTCTGAGCACGCATTCCTGCAACCTTTTTGTTATCAACCTGGTTCTGATCCTCTACATCTCTTCACCTTGACTCCTGCCTGCCCACCCTTGACCACGGTCTGCTTCAGCATCTGACAAGTCCAAGCTGTCTCTGACCCAAGCCTGCCTGACCACCGCCTCTCCAATCAACACCTCACGCTTTAATTTTGAATAAACACTACAAATGGATCCGACTGCCTTGAACTCTTGTTACATCCTCTTTTTCAGACAACCTTTGTTCAGCAAAATCAACTCTTTTTGCATTTTTCCCCATTTCATCTCTTACTTCACAAATTTCTTTTGACAGTCTCAAAATTTTGGGTAATTTCGGTGCGAAAGGCCCCTAATTCTTAGTATTTCATTCAAACAGGGTGTGGCGTCTCCATGCATTGTTCTGAATCTGTTTGTTTCAGAATATTCTTGATCTTAGGTTTAGACATTTCTACTGGGCAAAATAAGGTTTTCTTTCAAAATTCTTCAAAAAATGATTCTTCACTTTCACTTTTGCCTTCACATAAATGATGTATTCAATATTTCAAAAATGTTAAAGATTAAAAAAAATGAATGGTTAAATGAAAGAAATTTAGCGGTGACTTTTTCTGCACAGATTGACATGTATCCTGAGTGGGAAGGAAGCAAGACAGTTTGACTTTACTTAGTTTGAAGTTCAGCTTATAAAAGTTGTGTTCTTCTTTTACTATTTACAGATTTATTTTTTTTGTTTAGAGATTTTTTTTAAATAATTGAAAATAAAAGAAATACTATTTTATAAATAACAGAATATTCCAACATAAACAAGAAGCTGGAGATGCTGCTGTGTTCTGTTCTGATGTAATGAATGAAAACAATGAATGTAAGAATGTAAACAATTGCTGGTTGTTAGCTGGTTGTTAAACAGAGTTGCTATTCCATTTTCAGTCTTTTGCGCTGTGCTTCGTTCCAGCTTGTTCTTTGCCTTCTTTTTTTCGTAATGCCTTTGTTGCCCCACGAGGCTCGTTATGACCCAACACATGAACAGCGCATGCACGGTCAGCTTTTTTTTTGTTCACCACAAGGAGTCAGCAATAAGACAAAAGTGAAATGTAAACCAAATTTACAAAATAAAAACATTTTGAGACAGCTACAGTATTATTTCATTTAGTGTGGAGAGAAAATAGTTTTAGCCAGTGCATGCGTAATTCTTGCTTTGTGTGTAACTTCGGATTTGTGTGTGCGTAATTCTTGCTTTGTAACTCATACAATACTTTTTGTGCATAAGTACAAAAATTACAAAATTACAAAAAGAAAAAATACGCACAAATTGCTGGTTATGCACGCACAAAACCGCATTTACACACAAATCTGATGTGAGACTCTTTTCACGTCTCCCAGAAAGACAAGATTCTTGTGTAAGTGATGCATTTAAATGCAGCTAGAATGCTGGGTCATCAGAGTAGAGTGGCCCTGAAGTGCAAATCACATTCACAAATCACTTGACACAAAACAACTTAAATATAACAACGACAATTAGGAAAGCAAAACAAATAACATGAAAAACAAAATTAAATTTTAGAAATTAAAAAAACAAAATTTTAGAAACCAGAAATAAATAAACAAAAAACTTTTCAGAAAAGAAAATTAAATGAAACATTTAAAAAATCACAACGAAAATTAAAAAAGTAAAACAAATATTTAAAAATAAAATTACATTTTAAAAATCAAAACCAAATCCCAGAAACCAAAACAAACAAAAGAAAACTTTTCCAAAAATATCATGTTTCGTGTCATTGTGAATGTGATTTGCACTTCTGGGCCACTGAGTTTTCTTATCAGCCACTTTAAACTTAGATTGTGAATATTATCTAAAAAAAAATTTAATAGGCATTTTAAAAATATTTTTCCCGTAGAAAAAGAAACATTTTCCAGAACTAATCGCTTCCTCTCTGCAGCCCCTCCCCTGACAGCGTCTCTGACACGGGGCTCTTTCTCCTGGTCACCGGGATAGCAGGCGATGCCGGACCCTTCTGAATAGCCGTAGATAATAGCGGCCTGGTGGACTGATCAACCCTCTCCGCTCTGTGAGTTTTCTAGAAGGTTCTTGCGCTGCTATTGCCGCATACCAGAGAAGGGAGGGTGCGGACTCTTCGAGTGCCTGCTTGCCTCAGAGAACCCTTTGTGGAGCTGATCAACTCAGCGTTCACTCGCGGTGGAGCCCTCTTCCCCTTATACAGCGGGCGCAGGTAGCGCAAGCTCCTTCTCCACACACAGGGAGCGAAGACGTAGATTGACTGTCCGCTTTCTGAAGTGTCGCCTGCTCACGGAAGAGTTCCATAGCGAAGGAGCTGCAGGGAAAGCGCAGTCCCCAACGCAACAATGAGAATGGAGAAACTTTTGTGTTGAGTGTTTTCAAAACGTATATTTAGACATTTTTTTTTATAGATTATCAGGGCACATCTGGAAAACACAGGAAAAGACGTCATAGGAAAATGTGGAGTGAGTGAAGCCACGTGTACATACATTTAGTTTATGAAAGACTAAAGTACAAATAAGGCTGTCGGAGGTAATTCAAAAGTTCTCTAAAAAAGAAAATATATATATATATATATATATATATCTGTCTCTAATAGACGCTGGTCTCCAATAAAAGCCGGGTCAAACAAATGTTTGTGGGGTTATGGACCCAGGACAATTGTTTGTTTTTTGTTGGGTTCCACTTCCTGTTTTATTTTGTTGCTGGTTGTTACTTCCTGTGTTCTCTCCCTCCTTTATTGGCACACCTGTTTCCATTTACCTCATCCCCTCCTCCTGTTATAAGTCTTCGTCTCCCCTGCACTGGTTGTCGGATGGTTTTTGTACCTTCATGAGTTTGTGTTCAGTTTTTTGTGAACCTTTCCCAATTTAACGAGAGACTTCGTATTTACGAGTATCGTCTGCATCTGTGTTCACACGTCAACCCTGACATTACCATCCGACCCGTAACATGGACACAGCAGACGCGGAAACGTTACGGGCACTATTCCGCCAGCAAGAGGAGCAGGTTGCTTGTCTTCGTCAAGGGTTGCTGGAGATGTCAAGCCGTCAGGAGCGACAATTTGCCGCGTTGGGTGAGCGTTTCAGACAACTGGCGGAGCGGGTCCAACATCCACCGTTTTTCCCCTCGCCACGCCCATCGCCTTACATGCCGGTCCAGGGGACCTTGGATGGAGTTCCTGTCGCTCCTGCTGCACAGTTGGCCCGCCCAGAAAGGTTTTCCGGGGACTCCGGGGACTGTCGGGCTTTCATTACCCAGTCTGAGCTCCATTTCCAGTTACAGGCTCCTCACTACCCTACGGAACAAGTCATGGTGGCCTTCATTATTTCTTACCTCACCAGCAGAGCCGGAGCATGGGCTACCGCCGAGTGGCAGCGTGGAGCCCCTACCTGCGCATCTCTCTCGGCTTTCCTGGAGGCTTTCCAGCAGGTTTTCCATCATACCAAGCCAGGCAGAGAGGCAGCTCGTGCGCTTATGAGATTAAGACAGCGGGACAGAAGGGCAGCTGACTATGCCATAGAGTTCCGGACCTTGGCCTCCACTAGTGGATGGGACACTACTGCGCTCACGGACGCTTTCGTGGAGGGACTGTCCGAGGAATTAAAGGACAGACTAATCTCGCTGGAGTTACCAGCCACCTTGGAACCTCTCATCGCCCTGGTTATCAAGATTGATAACCGTTTACAGGACCACAAGGAGGAGCATGACAGGATGGTTCCCCGCCAACCTCGCCGGCCCACCAACTCGCCTGACTGTGCCGTTTCTCCTGCAGAAACCCCGTTGTAAGTGCAGGAGGAACCCATGCAGCTCGGACGGGGCAGACTGTCTGTTTCCGAACGACGGCGGCGGATGGCGGCAGGTGAGTGCCTTTACTGTGGTGAGCGGGGTCATTTCTGCAGGGAGTGCCCAAACACCTCTGCTCGTTCAGTAAGAGTGGGCGCACTGACGAGCGGTGATTCGGCGCTCACCATTCCAAAACCTGCTTCCTGCTTATTACAGATTCGATTAATGTTTCATGGGAGGGGGGTTTCTGTCAAAGCTTTAGTGGATTCAGGAGCAGAGCAGAACCTCATGGACGCCGAGCTAGCGAAACAGGTCGGTCTTAAGTGCGAGTTGTTGCCCCGTCCATTACAAGTGGTCTCCCTTAACGGTCAAGAGGTAGCCTCAATCTCTTATATCACCGAACCTATTCATCTTATTATTTCAGGTAATCACCACGAGATTACCCGTTTTTTCGTTTTTTCCTCCGCCCAGAACCCACTGGTTCTGGGTTACCCCTGGCTTATGGCGCACAACCCAGTCATTGACTGGCCCTCCAGTCGGGTCTCCGGCTGGAGTGAGAGATGTCACACCACCTGTCTGCGCTCAGCTCGGCCTCCTGGGGGAGATCCCGCTGTCCCAGTAGGGCGGCCGCCCTCACCTGACCTATCCGGGGTACCGCCGGAATATCACGACCTAGCTGAGGTGTTCTCCAAATCACGAGCTCTCTCCTTACCGCCTCACAGGCCTTATGACTGCGCTATAGAGTTTCAACCTGGCGCTACCCTGCCTAAGAGCAGGTTATATAGTCTGTCCAAACCCGAGAGAGAGGTCATGGAACAATATATTGCTGAGTCTCTGAATTCTGGACTTATCAGACCGTCTTCTTCGCCAGTGGGGTCCGGGTTTTTTTTTGTTGGAAAGAAGGACGGGTCTCTCCGACCATGTATTGATTATCGGGGGCTAAATGAGATTACTGTCAGAAACAGTTACCCCCTGCCTTTAATGAACTCAGCATTTGAGGCATTGCAGGAGGCCAGGATTTACACCAAACTGGACCTTCGCAACACTTACCATCTTGTGCGCATCAGAGCCGGTGACGAATGGAAGACCGCCTTCACCACTCCTCTAGGACATTTCGAGTACCTGGTTATGCCGTTTGGCCTCTGTAATGCTCCTGCTGTGTTCCAGGCAATGATAAATGATGTGTTACGAGACTTTTTACATCGTTTTGTTTTTGTATATCTGGATGATATTTTGTTTTTTTCCAGGGACGCCAGCGAACATCGGCGGCATGTTCATCTGGTGCTCCAGCGGTTACTGGAGAATAAGTTATTTGTGAAGGCGGAGAAGTGTGAGTTCCACTCTCCGTCTGTTTCGTTTTGGGGTTTGTGGTAGCAGAGGGTGAGGTGAGACCCGATCCTGCTAAGGTGAAAGCGGTGGTGGAGTGGCCTACACCTGCTAACCGGAAACAATTACAGCAGTTTCTGGGTTTTGCCAACTTCCTCCGTTGCTTCATCCGTGGCTACAGCTCCGTGGCCGCGCCTCTCGCGGCTCTCACCTCTACCTCTTCACCGTTCGTCTGGACGGAGGCGGCGGAGGCCGCTTTCAACAGGCTAAAGCATCTTTTTACCTCCGCACCTATCCTGGCCCAACCTGACCCTTCCAGGCAGTTTATTGTAGAGGTGGATGCCTTTGATACGGGGGTGGGTGCGGTATTGTCTCAGCGAGGGGGATCTGATGGTAAAATGCGCCCTTGCGCTTTCTTCTCCCGCCGGCTTACTCTGGCGGAGCGGAATTATGATGTGGGTGATAAAGAATTGCTAGCCATTAAGCTAGCTCTTGAGGAGTGGAGGCACTGGTTGGAGGGGTCAGCTACACCATTCCTAGTCTGGACAGATCATAAGAACCTGTCATATCTGCGAACTGCCAAACGGTTGAACTCCAGGCAGGCACGGTGGTCTCTGTTCTTCAACCGATTTAATTTTGTGGTGTCCTATCGTCCAGGTTCTAAGAATGTTAAACCGGATGCCCTCTCCCGACAACAAGAATCGGCTGTGCAAGACGGCCAACCAGCCTCTATTCTTCCTCCCTCCTGTGTGCTGGGCGCCCTCTCCTGGCAGCTGGAGAGGGACATTAAGGCTGCCCAAGTTCAGGAGCCGGACCCGGGAGGAGGTCCTCCTAATAAACTGTTCGTCCCCAGCTCACTCAGGTCCCAGGTTCTCCAGTGGGCTCATGCTACGCGACTCACCTGCCACCCAGGAATCCGCAGGACTGGCTCTTTTCTGCGTCGCCGTTTCTGGTGGCCCAATATGACCAAGGACGTCCGGGACTATGTTTCAGGTTGTCTGGTTTGTGCCCAAAACAAGGTCAGCACACACCCGCCTGCTGGACTCTTACACCCATTGTCCATCCCGGGTCGGCCTTGGTCACACATTGCTCTGGACTTTGTTACCGGCCTACCTCCTTCTGCCGGGAGAACCGTTATTCTGACTATTGTGGACCGTTTCTCTAAGGCAGCTCATTTTGTGGCTCTGACCAAACTCCCCTCTGCTGCAGAGACGGCTAGATTGATGATAAAACATGTCTTCAGGCTGCATGGCATCCCCACGGACATGGTGTCGGATCGTGGTCCTCAGTTCATCTCACAAGTCTGGAAGGCGTTCTGTGGGGCTTTCAGGACTACTGCCAGCCTGTCTTCTGGTTTTCACCCACAGACTAATGGTCAGGCGGAACGGACTAATCAAGACTTGGAGGCCGCTCTCCGGTGTATCTGTTCCCAACGCCAGACCTCCTGGAGCTCCTTGTTGCCATGGGTGGAATATGCGCACAACTCCCTCACCTCGTCTGCTTCTGGTATGTCCCCATTTGAGTGCTCTCTGGGGTACCAACCCCCCCTGTTTCCCGAACAGGAGACGGAGGTGGCCATTCCGTCGGTTCAGCACCTATACCGCCGCGGTCGGCGTGTTTGGCGGGAGGCTCGGGCGGCCCTGTTGCGTTCGGGGGCTACCAACAAGAGGCTGGCTGATCGTCGACGCACTCCGGCACCTTCTTACCTACCTGGCCAATCTGTCATGCTGTCCACCTCACACATCAAGCTTCGGACAGAATCCAAGAAGCTGTCCCCCAGGTACATCGGTCCTTTCGAGATCTTGAAGGTCATCAATCCTGTGGCGGTCAGGCTGCGTTTGCCCAGGTCCTTGCGCATCCACCCGGTCTTTCATGTATCTCAGCTGAAGCCGCATGTTACGAGTCCCCTGCAGCGGCCTTCCTCTCCGCCACCCCCTCCCCGCATCATTGATGGCCAGCTGGCCTACACAGTCCGTCGCCTGCTGGACGTTCGGCGACGGGGACGTGGTTTCCAGTACCTGGTGGTCTGGGAGGGGTACGGGCCTGAGGAGAGGTCCTGGGAGCCTGCTTCGCGGATTCTGGATCCTGAGCTCATCAGGGACTTTAATCGGCGGCACCGGGACAGGCTTTCCCCTGCGCCAGGCGGCGCACCTTGAGAGGGGGGTACTGTGGGGTTATGGACCCAGGACAATTGTTTGTTTTTTGATGGGTTCCACTTCCTGTTTTATTTTGTTGCTGGTTGTTACTTCCTGTGTTCTCTCCCTCCTTATTGGCACACCTGTTTCCACTTACCTCATCCCCTCCTCCTGTTATAAGTCTTCGTCTCCCCTGCACTGGTTGTCGGATGGTTTTTTTACCTTCATGAGTTTGTGTTCAGTTTTTTGTGAACCTTTCTCAATTAAATGAGAGACTTCGTATTTACAAGTATCGTCTGCATCTGTGTTCACACGTCAACCCTGACAGTGTTAGTGCTATTAGACGCCGGTCCCTAATAGGGGCCAGACTCCTTTAAGACCCTACACCCCCCTCCCTCCTGCACACGTGCTGCATACCGATGCAGGCAAAGGGTGGGGGCTGGGTGTCTGTGACATTCAGCCAGTGTAGAATGGCTCACAACATTTTGGCTCATTCCATTTTGTTTAAACTTTTGGAATATACCAAAGAACATTCTGGTGAGGAATCTGAACCACATTTTGGGATGAATCCTAAACATATCAGAGAAAGGTGCAAGCAGATGGATGAAGGAGTGAAGACGGCTGCAGAAAGAAAAGGAGCAAACCCATTTCCTGGTATTTATAGTGGATCAATCCCTGTATTCTCCTGAACTTCATTCATTTTCTTACCCTAGTGGATCCCTTTCAGGGCAGCGAGATTTCTGGAGCCCAACCAGTCTGCTGCTGTTCGATTAAGGCGGTACACTTTAGAGCTATAGCTCGCTATGCGGCTACCGGGGAGATCCTGGCAGCCAGACAGAGAGGCGGCGTGGGATGGGAAAGCAGACTGTTCGGGCCTCCTGAACTTTAGTTTCATTGATGCCTCAAAAAAGGTACCCTCATTTTATTCTTGTTTTTAATTTTGCCCTTTCAGGTTAATGCGGGACAGAAAGCTGTCAAACTCCGTAAGCGAGACGGAGAGACCGTGGAAGCAGCTGTTCAGACACAGTGGAGAGAAGCTCTCTGTAACTTCTGGGAGATTTTAAATGTTTTTATGAACCAGACATTGAGGCATGATCACTAATGTTTTTGTAGAGCTTTTCAAAATAGATAAACCAGATCTCTCAAGGTGCATTCACATTCTTGCAGCCTCGTTCGCATGTGGGAGGAGCTAGCAGCTAATATTTTTAGCCTTATTGCTACACGGAGCTAGCAGCTAATGTTTTTAGCCTTAACCTTTAACATCATCCATCCATCCATCCATCTATAGATGTATATATATATATAAAGTCTCTAAAGGCAGAGAATAGTGCCTTGAGACAATGGAAAGCTGGCGTCAACTTTAGAGGTGACGCACGTTTTCTACGAAGGGCTTTTTATGAAGATTTGTATAAACAGTGGGATTTTATGATTTTATCCGAACATTAGAGAAGCATCAGTTGAAAACTACGGTAACAAATGATGAATTTTCAAAACAATAACACAAAACTAAAAGAAGCTGCATCTGTTACTGAAGTTAGCTCTGGTTCAAAAAGGAAAGACTTTTCTGGCAGAAAAATATCCCGAGAAGCATAGCCTACATTGCTTGTGCAAGGTTTGTATAAAAGTTGGACCAGCCTCAAGATTACTGGTCTTGGTTTGTTTTGAGCTCAACTGCGGTAGATTTTTCACCTGAAAAGATACATTTTAATCTTAAATTTTATTAGAATCTTAAAAATCACACAAAAAACTACCCATTCAAGCCGGTCAGAGGTTAGCTGGTAAACTGACCTGATTCAATAGTTTTCTAGCTTGGTGAATAGAAAGATCTTTGTAAGCATCTGAAACAACCAATGGCCCATGAGCAAGGCACCTCACCCTCAGATGCTCCCTGTGGTTCTCCTAGGGTTCTCACTGCTGTTTACCAATGGATCAAATACAAAGAAATAAATACTTTTTGAGGTTATCAATGAGGTGTATTACAAATAAAATAAAATTGAAAAACCTTATATAATTCCAGTGCAGCGAGTCCAGACACAAGTGGTTTTCTTATACTGATGACTTTATTACATCTTACAGACCGTGAAAACTATGAAAAACACAAACAAAACATTTAATGCTTAGCAAAATAAATGCAAATCTCGATAATAATCATTCACACTCACAATAATAATATTAACATAAAATAAACATACCTCGTTGGCTGTACGCTGCCAAAAGGGAATTAGAACCATTCAACCTTTCCTTTCTCTTTCTTTAGCTTCTTTTTTGTGATTGACTTATTTTTCCTTTGGGTCTTGCTTCATTATGCTCTTTTTTTGTCCTCCACTCCTGTCCTTTCTGACCTAACTTAACCACAGTGCCATCTAAAGGTGGCTTGTAAAACTACACATCATAACATAACTAATCCTTTTAGACACATTAAATTAAAAGGGAAATGTGGCAGTTACACCTGAAAAGAACATTTTTCACACTGATCAAATATCAATATTTAGAAAAAGATTTATTGTGTCATGCTGATTGATTATGAGTAGAGTTAGAAAGCTCTCCTCTGCAAATGAGCAGAGGAGGGGGGAGCAGGCGCAGTGAGAGCAGGAAGAAGGAGTGACACAGAGATAAGCAGCAAGAAAAAGGGGGCAGTTGTAAAATAGGATTAGGAAAAGGACAGCAAGGGCCAGCAGACGCGTACAGACACACAGCGCCAGCACACACAGCTAGCACAGTCTGCTGACCAGCAGCCATGGCAGACATGGGTGAGTAGCTTCATTTGTAGCATTTTCTGAGACAGTTTCTGCAAGAGATGGATGAATGGATGCTGAGAAAAGCAGTGAAGTTACTGATGCCTATGTCATTTCCACCCCATAACACATACAAACCATTGCTTACAGCCCAGCCCCTTCTGAAGCTCCCATATCACACCACACAGAACGACGATCCAGTCATGGACAAATATCATGATGTTGGTTTGATTGAGGTGTCCATAGAAAACAGCTGTAAAGAGCAGATGAACTAAGAACTTGCATAAACAAGCAGTTTTACCTGTATAGCCATCCTGTAAATGTCTCTCATTCAAAGGCTTAGGGCATGCCCAGATAAATAAGAAAGAGGCTAAGAAGTGTTTGCTTTCTTCCTAACATGCATGAATTCGACTGCATACGAACAAGAGGATCCTGATGTAGCTGCTCATAAATCAGCCACAGAGCCACATCCACTCAAGCTATTTTAGTCTGATTCAAGGGATAAGCTCTTGAGTAGATAACTCCTCAGCTTCCCTGGGAAAGTCTATGCCAGGGTACTGGAGAAGAGAGTCCAGCAGATAGTCAAATCTCAGATTCAGGAACTACAGTGCGGTTTCAGTCCTGGTCCTGGAACTGTGGATCAGCTCTACACCCTGTCTAGGGTGCTGGAGGGTTTGTGGGAGTTTGCTCATCCCGTCCATATGTGTTTTGTGGATTTGGAGAAGGCGTTCGACCGTGTCCCCTGTGGTGTCCTGTGGAGGGTACTTTGGGAGTATGGGGTCCGGGGAGCCTTACTCAGGGCTGTCCGGTCTCTCTATGACCAGAGCAGGAGCATGGTCCGCAGAGCCGGCAGTAAGTCAGACCTGTTCCCAGTACATGTTGGACTTCGGCAGGGCTGTCCTTTGTCACCGGTTCTGTTCATAGTCTTTATGGACAGAATTTCTAGGTGCAGCCAGGGTCCGGAGGGGTCTGGTTTAGGAACCACAGGATTTTCTCTCTGTTCATTGCAGATGATGTTGTCCTGTTGGCTTCATCGAGCCAGGACCTCCAGCATGCATTGGAACGGTTTGCAGCCAAGTGTGAAGCGGCTGGAATGAGGGTCAGCACCGCTAAGTCTGAGGCCATGGTTAGTGACCGGAGAAAGGTGGTTTGTCCTCTCTGGGTGGGTGGAGGGCTCCTTCCCCAGGTGGAGGAATTTCAGTATCTTGGGGTCTTGTTAAACGAGTGAGGGAAGATCGGAGTGTGAGATCGACAGGCGGATTGGTGCTGCGTCCACCGTCATGCGGTCGCTGTACCGGTCCGTCGTGGTGAAGAGAGAGCTAAGCCAGAAAGCAAAGCTCTCAATTTACCGGTCGATCTACGCCCCAATACTCACCTATGGTCATGAGTTCTGGGTCATGACCAAAAGAACGAGGTCCCAAATACAAGCGGCTGAAATGAGCTTCCTCCGTAGGGTGGCTGGGCGCTCACTTAGAGATAAGGTGAGAAGCTCGATCACCCGGGAGGAACTTGAAGTAAAGCCGCTGCTCCTCCACATTGAGGGGAGCCTGTTGAGGTGGCTCGGGCATCTGTTTCGGATGCCTCCTGGACGCCTCCTCATGGAGGTGTTCCGGGCATGTTCCACTAGGCAGAGGCCCAAGGGAAAACCCAGGACACGCTGGAGAGACTATATCTCTCGGCTGGCCTGGGAATGACTCAGAGTCCCCCCCCAGAGGAGCTGAAGGAAGGGGCCGAGGAGCGGGAAGTCTGGGCATCTTTACTTAGACTGCTGCTTTCCATTATTATTATTATTAGGAAGCTGAGGTAAGGCTGCTTGAATGAGTAGTTCCTGGTTTCCTTTGTTGTGACGGGGTGAGGAAGATGTGGTAACAGTTGCTGTTAATGTTGTTGGTAACAGATGTCAGTCTAAAGCAGGGGTCTGCATCCTCTAACAGTTTAGGGGCCATTTTAGCCTGTTTTTCACTGATCCAGAGAGTGTTAGACTGAGAGAATGTAAACACATGGGTAATGAGAAGTGGGAGCAGGGTTGTTCAAACACCAGCAGTCCCACCCTAAGCTAGAAACTATATCCTCGAAAACAAAACAGTTTTACTTTTTTTTTTTTTGCCTAAAAACGGCAGTATCAGAATTAAAAGACCACTGGCAATGCTTTTTAAAATTGATTAAAAGATGATCGGAGTGGGACTTTATTTGTTTGATGTGACGTTTCTAGTGCTTGACATGTACCAACTGTATCATGTTCATGTAAGAGGCAGAGGAAAAGAGACTGAGCATCAAAAGTAGACCAGTACTCTGATGCTTGCTCAGCTGAAAGAGCTGTTCTGTTTTCATTTGAAATGCAGTTTCCTTGAATTTACTTAGATCATTTCCCTGGTCAACATGTCATACACTTTCTCTGTAGATTCATTCATTCATTTTCTAAACCATTTTATCCCTTTCGGGGTCACAGGGTTGCCGGAGCCTGACCCGGCCACTCATGGGCGAAGGCAGGGGACACCCCTGGACAGGTCACCAGTCTGTTGCAGGAGCTCTGTAGATTTAGCAGTCACGAAAACACTAGCATACTCATGAAGTTTCTCTTTTATCAGGTATTTACTGAGTTTACAAGCTATAAACATATTTTCAGATACACAACAAAATATGGCTTTAATAGCATTGACTGCGTTTACATGTGCAAAATGTCTTTGTTTGGATCAAAGTTAGATTAAAATAGAAGTGTGTTCATAGGCCCTGAAAAAAATATCTGATTATGATAAACATTTAAATGCATTACAGTTTCGATCGGAATAAATCATTTTGGCATGCACAGAAGAATCTAAAATACTGGAAATGTCTGTAAAAGAAGAAATAGCGATTTCCATTGTAAACAAACAAAGCATAGAGCGAGGTGATCTTCTAAGCGTACTTTTATTATAGTTATTATTATTATTATTTCAAGTGACTGACACATATTATCTTCTAAATCTGTTCGTCGAGTTCTTGATTCTTGGCTGCATGGACCCAAAAGAAGGGTTCGGGTTTGATTAATATATACCAAAAACAACATTTAGCCTTGGATGCACTTAAAATCCGTGTGAGCAATGCAACAATGTGCATCTTAGCCACATGTAAATCCATGGGAATAGCATCAGCCCGCTCCAGCCTTTTGCATGAATCCAGTCTGTGTCTGGCCTTGACATTGAGAGAAGTCTTTGTTTATCTCAGTCTTGGCATGACACTGGTAGTAAAAAAGATTGGAGGAGAAAAGTTTAACTCCTGACTTGTTCAAATTGAATCCATTTGCTTTAAAAAGATGCCTGCGTTCCTAGAAAATGTGAAAGTTGTTAATAAAGTTAACTCCATTGTCAGAACATGCCACAGAAAGCCACCTGTTCAGTACCAACAGTCGGCTGAATCTTTCCTCTCGGCCTCAAATAGTTGGTATGGGAGCATTGATGAAAACAGCTGCATTCAGAGAGCTCACACTTCTCATCAGTCCAGTGAAGTCTTTCTTTAGGTCTTCAGATTTTTGCTTGGACACATCATTTGACCCCGTGTGTATTACAATACTTTGTACAGTTGGATACTTGGCAACAGCTTTCAGGATTCTCTCCTGCATGTCACTGACCATGTCCCTGGGAAAGCATAGGACTTTAGTGTTCCTGCTGCAGACACACTGAACATCTTTTACAGTAGAATTACCAACAATCAGAGTCTCGGGCCAAGCCTTCAGCTTTCTTTCTCATCCTGCTGCCTTTCAGTGGGTTGTCGTTGGATAAAGATTTGGGGTCATCTGACAGTGGAGCAAACCCGTTTTGCAGTTTCACGTCTCCATTCACAGTTTTCTTCTCCGTGATCCTTCCACGTACAGGAGTAGAACAGGTCCTCTGTCTGGTAGGAAAAGAAAAAGAAATAGAAAAAAAAATCTTTTAGTTTTGAGTAAAAAAAAAATAAAATAAAATATGACCCAATAGTTTAAAAGTTTTCAAAAGTTATTGCTGGTGTGATTAAAAAGAAAAAGGAAAAATAATCATCAGAAATTAAAAGCAGAGGAAAGAGCAGAGCAGTGTGCGTCTGCACTGTAGCAAGGCAGGAAGCAGCAACATACAGACCTAGTAAATCTTGACTCACCACCAACCTGTTTTCTGCTACTTTGATCCTCCTGATCTGTTCTCATAACAGCTTAACATCTTCAAACTGTTCAAAAAACAATACCTTAAATCATGTTCAGTCAAGTTTCTAAAATCTAATACATTAGAATTTGGGTCCTTTATGATTCAGTCATGAATACACAAATGACAACACAGGTGATATTGTTTTATTTCTGGTATGGATAGACCTCCCTTGTTACTTGGTAACAACAGAATGATGTGTTTAAGCTTGGGTCTGCAATCACTCCAAAATGAACACACTAAGCCAAGTGTTGTGGTTCTTTATTACATTACTTAAAATCACTATAGAGATCATCTGTATTGGAAATAAGCAAAGCTAATAAAAGATATGCGCCCGAAAACAAAAAAATGGGAACTCCATCTCTCCAAGTCATGCTTGATCTTGTCAAATAATGGGCTAGAATTGTTTTTACTCATCTTGTTAAAGTAGTTATGAAAATACCTAGATACAGAAACCCTCCTGGTGTCCATAAAAAAGGATAAGGGGGTTGGAAAATAGGAACTGATTTAAAGCTCCTGAGTGGTAAAGCTTCAGATTTGTTTAAGTTTACACTATACCCTGAAAACGTGATTAAAGAGTTGGTCATTTTTATTAAGGCTCAGACAGACATCTTAGGTTGTAATACAAAGTATCTCGATCAGATGAAGAAAGCATGATGGGCGATGGAAAGCAAAACATTTTACTGAAGAAAGAGGTCCAGGTGGGGAAGAAGTCCAGGCTCGTTGGAGGTGTATGGAGTCCAGGAGGGGCGAGGTCAAAACAGGATTCAGGTTGGAGCAGACTAAGGAACAGAAACAAAAATTATATATTTAGGACTAGAATAACAGGCCAGGGATGCAGACTCAGATTTGGGCACAATACCACTCAAGGTAAGCTGACGGACTGGCAGGGAAAAGCTGAAGGAACAGATCTTAAATGCTGCTCAGGTGATGAGTAGCAGGTGTGCCAGGATGCTCTGCCTCATTCTGGACACCTGTGGAGGAGGGACAGGGAGAGTCGAGCAACAGAACCAAAAAGGGAAAAACTTCCAAACAGAAACAGGAGAGGGCAGCGAAGGGAAAGGAAACTGTCAAGGCCTGACACAAAGATTAAAACATCATCACCATACACGCACATTTTTTGATCTACATTATTTTCATGCAATTTAAGTGTCAACAAAGCCCACATTTTCACAAACTGCTTTTAGTGTTTTAGTTTGATTGAAGAGAGGCATCATTTTGTGAAGAATACCTTAGGAATTAAATCTAGAGGACAAGAAGGAGAGAAGTATAGATTTTGCTCTGCTTTTTAAAAGCATCTGTTTTCCAAGCAGTTAACAGCATAACCTAGAGGGAAAAAACATGTTTTCTTGATTTTGATACCTTTTATTAACATAATTTTTTTCTTTTTCTTGTTGCTACAGACTCTGTGAGCGAAGCTTTAAAAGCAATCAGTGTTAGCACAGACCTGGTTGAGGAGGAGCTGAAGCCCCATCTGGACACAGTTTTGGCTGGACTCTTAGAGAAAAGTAAGACAGACGAAATTGTCATTACTTTAGAAAACGATGACCCATAATTCATCAGAGATATCCACCAGCACCACCCCATCCCGCCCACATACACACCCTGAGCATCTAGCACAAAGGATTGGGCAATCTCCTCTTGGTTTTGCTGGACTTGTTTCCTTCCATTACTTTTGGGCATCGACAAAAGTTAAAAATGGAATACAAACGCTTCTGACTGAACCACCATTTTTAGTCACTTTGATTCCATGTGGGACCAGGCTTTATATTAACAACTCTATGTTGGTTTAATACTTTACCAGAATTCAAAGCTGTTTGTCTCCACAGAGAAGGATGCTGCCATTGAAATTGCCAAGAGTGGGATTCTGCCTTCACTGACGCAGGTGTTACTGCGTAAAAGCAGTTTAAGCTGCCAGGTGGCTCTGGTGGTGGCAGAGATGGCACGAGAAGGTTTGTTTTCTCAAAGCTTTTTGAGTTGGTTCTTTAATAATTTCCAGAGAAGCAACCAAATGTAGATTTAGCTCTATAATGAACTGTCAACCAATAAACCAGAAGTGTAGCCTCCAGAGGCAGAGGTACTGCTGACCTACAACCTACAACCAGCAGAACAGTGTCTTTAATAAGGGTCATGGAGACTCCAAAAAACATGTACTGGTGCCCAAATTCTCTCCATCTATCCATTTTCCAAACTCACTTGATAATTTTTTAGGTCACAGGGTTGCTAGAGCCTGTCCCTGCCACTGTTAGGTGGAGGACGAAGGAAGGTGACTAAAGAGAATCATCCTGAATGAAAGAAAAGGCGTAGAAGACTGTTGTGAGTGCAGCCATGTTGCTGGCTTATAAACTGTGATGCAGAGACAGGAGTCAGAGCTGGAGCAGCTCAGTGGGCTTGTGGTAGAGTGTCCGCCCTGAGACTGGAAGGTTGTGAGCTCAAATTCAGGCTGAGTCACACCAAAGACTCTAAAAATGGTACCCTATGCCACAACTGTTTGACACTCAGCATCAAGGGGTTGGATTGGGGGAGTTAAACCACCAAATGGTTCCCGAGCTCGGATGTGACTGCAGCTCATCGTTCCCCTAGAAGATGGGTAAAACACAGAGAGCAACTGATGGAGCTTTAACTTTGGATGGATCAGGAATGAATCCATCAGAGGAACAGATCATGGTAGATTTTTTAGAGATAAATGCAGAAAAACAGACTGAGATGGTTTGGGTACGTGGAGAGGAGGAACAGTGATGATGGTAAAATGACGCTGAGGTTGGAGATACCAGGAAAGAGGTCCAGAAGAAAACCAAAGAGGAGGTTCGTGGATGAAGATATAAGAATGGTTGGTGACAGTGAAGAGGATGCAGAGGAGATGGCTAGGTGATAATGAACGATTTGCTACAGAAATCTGAAAGACAAAGAAGAAGAACCTGAATTTCTTTCAGCAGTTAGAACAAAAGAAAATGCTTGAATAATCAAAGATCAACCTTTAAGGTCCAGCTTCTCTGAAGAACAGAATCTTATAGCAAAACTTTTTTCTGTTGTCAGATGATGTAGTTTTCATCTTTTTTAAGAGTTGCATATAGAAATAATGTTTTATGGAATTATATATGAAATCTTTAACATGGAGCTCCTGCATAAACAGCTTTGGCTTCATCCTGAACTGGGGAGGGTAGAGCTTTGAGAAGCTTTGAGAAGAAATTAAAGCAGGAGTGCACACATCCAAATACTGACTCAACTATTTGTAAAATAAGTCACCTGTGAAAAAGGATGAGACATTTAATTGCATCCTCTACACCACAGTTCTACTCTGTGTTTCAGCTGCTGTGAGGGAGTCCTGCATTGAGGCCGGGCTGGTTAAAGCTCTGGTTCTGCATCTGAGCAGCAACAACGAGGAAATGCTGCTGAACACAGGCAGAGCCATCGGGCGCATCTGCTTTGACAACGGTGAGCCATTCTGACAGTCGTCTTTGAATTATCTGAGAGTATCATGTGCATTCCTGGTTGAAATAACGTGCTGCAGCTCAGACTGAACATCAGAACTGCAGTTAAAGAAGGTGTAAGTCAGTTTAATGGAGAAAGCACATCAGGGTTAGGGGAGGTGCAGGTTCAGTCACTTCCAATGCATTCAGATTTCACCCCAACATTTTTGGAGTTTAACAAGAGGAACCAGTGAGGGGATTCTATAATGTGAATATTTATTTTTTATTACAACTCATTTAGGTTTTAGGGCAATTAGGTTCTACAATCAGAGCTTTTTTGCTACAAAAGGCCATAGTTTCTCGTCTTTTAAAATGTCTGGCTCTTCTTCCACTGCAGTCCACGGCACGGTTCTGTGGTTCATCTTTGTCTAACATCTAAAACTGTTTCATGTTTACGAGAAGTTTAGTAAGTGAATGATTAAAATTGTTGATGAAGATTTTCACTAATCCAAGAGATGTTGACTTGAAACTTAGTAATGGGATATGAACTAAAATTCTTCTTCATTGAAATTTTTCACCACCCATTCAAGTGATGGATAGAGCCACTTGAATGGGTGGTGAAACATTTCAATGAAGAAGAATTTTAGTTCATATCCCATGTATCAGCTTCAAGTGACTAATAAAAATTAGAAATGAAAACTCATGTTTTCTCCGCATCTAACCTTTAGACCTTTCTGGTAGCAATTTCTACACATTAAAGTTTTTAATATCTTGTTTTTATGTCAACAGTGAGCATCTTTCCTTAAACTCCTCTACTATCTAACCTCTTTATTAGCATACCAACAAGACCAGTTGGTCCAGAGTGGTGTCATTGCCAGGCTGGTCTTCATAATGAGGGAGTATCCCAAGAA
This sequence comes from Adrianichthys oophorus, assembly GCA_036245035.1. NCBI lineage: Eukaryota > Metazoa > Chordata > Actinopteri > Beloniformes > Adrianichthyidae > Adrianichthys > Adrianichthys oophorus. The sequence goes on from BSAI01000161.1 coordinate 121,429, forward strand.
CGACCCACTGGTCAACGTCTGTCTGCTGGCTTTGTGTAACCTGGCTGATATGGGTAAGTGTTTCTGAGATTTCTCACTTTATCACTGAATAAACATAAAAATGACTAAATACAGATTTTACAAAGAAGGAAAAAAAACCAACAACTCAAACTCTGAGGCAGAGACGAAGTGAAGTTGGTACGTGAATGTTAAATAACAACATTTGACCATAAAATCTACATGACAGATCAGATTCAATTCCCTTTTACATCCAATTTAAGTGAATGTCAGCAGTAAAATACCGCACTACTGTAATTTTCCAGTTACTGTGAATCAGAATAAAGTAAGAAAATCACCCACAAAAATATGGCTAATCCTAAACAAGTCCGTCATTATTATTTCTTACCTGCTTGGACTAAGTTTAACCTGCTATCCCCAAGAAGGACAAAAACTGCTTTTTGAAATACAGTTTCAAACGTTGTTTACATGTGGCGTCACTCACAGCAAAAAATCAAACTGACAGCAGAAGTTTATCCTGATACCACTTACTTTAGTTTTTCATTTCACTGTGTTTTGGATCCATTATGACTCTAGGTGGAGAGGGGTTTTTTGGAGGGGGGTTTTCTTTTTCAATGAAATTACCCAATGGCCAATTTTATTAAAATTACAACTCATCTATTTGTGGACAAACAGCTGACTACTGAACATCAGGCTCACGTGCTGTCTATTAGTTAAAATGCTGCAGAGTCCGTTTGTGTTTCTATGTGCTTTGCCAAAATGGATTCAGCTTTTCAAAAATGTTTGAGTTCAAACTGTGTGTGAGTGGGAAATATAATAAAGTTCCTGCTTTTGAAATAGAGAACATATCAACACATTTTCCTGATGCTTTTATTGTTTTTAATAAAACAATATATTGTTGGTGTTTTTAAGAGGAGATCAGCCCAGCATCATACACCGTGGAGGTTTGCAGATGTTCTTTTTCCTCTCTTAAAGTTTTCAATATGAAGATGTGACAAGAAAATTTTGAGTTTAGTGACAGGTTGTGTCATGGAATATTTCAGAGATCTGAATGGGAAAGAAAAAAACTTAGTTCAAATGGTTTATTAAAATAAAGGAAAAACACATGCAGCTGTGCTCCATGCAGAGAGCTCTGAAGATGGGTAGGAAGCAGACACATTTATAGATGGGCACAAACCACTTTGTGTGACAGCAGCTTAACCTGCACCAGGATTTGCAACAGTTTGTTGCACAAGGGTTTTAGTCAGATTTTTTTATTCATTCTTCTGGTTCCAGTTCACAAGTGACCAGACGTGTCCTTGGCTCTCCTGATCCCCAACGTTTTTGAGCGATTTGTTAATCAAATACCTACTGCTAAACAGCAGTAATTCTGCAATAGAGAGAGCTGAACATGGCACCGAGGAAAAACCATGAAGACTTTTCGGAATTCAGAATTGCATTAGCCGACATAAAGGTCAAAATGAGTCCTCTCGTGGCATTGGAGGCTAAGCTAGCGCCACTCTTGGAGCTTGATGCTAAGCTAACACCTTTGCTGGAACTTGTGCAGGAATTACGACAAGAAAAGGACGAAATGAGCAATGGGATAATCGGGTTGACCTCATGAACAGAAGAACGAACAATATGGATCAACAAGTAAGAATGAATAATATCATTCTCACAGGATTTCAACTCAAACCAAGAGCTAAGCCTGGTGCAGCTAACGTTATCATGGAGGCTAGCGAGTCTGGAGTGGCTACAGCTGAGAGCGTGGAGAGTCAAGTTGGATCATTCCTCACTTCTATGGGGATTTCCGTGGATTTGAATAACATTGAGATCTGCCATCTGCTTCCCAGGAGAAAGGAGTCAGATAAACCAGCGATCCTCATCAGGTTTGTGAATCAAAAGCACAAAATAGCTCTGATTAAGCAAAGAAAACTGCTAAAAGGGACTGCTGTTTATTTTAATGATCATCCCATGAAGTTTAATGCTGCATTGACTAAGCACAACAGGCTCCTGAAGCGGAAAAAGCAGATCCAGAGCACATGGGAGCTGAATTCCAGGATCTACATTAAACCACTTGACGGACCTGACCAAAGCAATGGTAATCACCAACATGAAAGACTTTGAGAAGTGTGTGGTCACAGACGTCTGAGCCCTTAATGGATGTAAAATAAGAATCAAATATGATTTCAAGAAAATATGGTGCAGAGGATCTACCACTGTGTCTTAGGTCAACTTTGACCCTGATTTTCAGCAGCGATTTCTGCCCCCAGACAACTCGAGCTCAACTTACTTGCTGTGAAGGACATTGGCCCTGACAAACAAAGTCTGCAGTCATAACAACGAGAAGAACTTTATAAACTCTGTTCAAACCAGAAGGACGGCTGTTAATCAGGCAGTAGGAGGCAGGAATACCATCTTGGCCAAAGGCTTGAATCAAATCACTTGACTTGGTTCCCTGAAGTGTGATTAATGATAAGGGATCTTCTAGTAAAACAACCTGCACTTATTGATTTTCTATATCTGATTAAAGTAAATGATCTTTTGGACAAAGATGATTTCTTTTTGCCTCTTTTTATACTTGATCTGAAGAAATGACTTTTCTGATGAAAATAATCAGCATTTATTGGATTTTTTAATGATTTTATTTTATTTTTTTGTTATTATAATTTTTTTTATTATTATTATTGATTTATTCACATCACTGATTCTGTTGACTGTTTTGAAACTATTCTGCAAAAAAAAGGGGGGAAAAAAGATCATTATTCTCTATTATTATTATTTTTGCATATGCTCCCATCAAGTCTAAAATAGAGTTGTACTTACATGCAAAGCAGTATTACTTAATGTTACTCAAGGATGTTTAATGACCTGTATTACTGTCAGTACAGTATAAATACCTGATTATTAGTTACGAACCGGTTGATATCTAATGTAAAGTAAATGGTACGGTCGAGTCGGGGTGGGATTATATAAGTTCGCTTCCTCCCACTCCCTTTCAAGCAGTCAATCTTCTGATGTCTAGTTATCCTAAGTTTGACGTGATTACTGATGCAAATCTTTGTTGTTATTGATTGTGTTACACATGTCTAATATATCTTCTCTGCTTGAAATAAACCATTTCAATTCAATTCAAATCCTGCACAGCAGTAACAGTCTAAACAATGAGAAGAAATTCAGATAATTTGTTTTTAGTTCCTAACTTATGTTGCAATGTTTGCAATTTGATGTTTGTTCTGTAAAACTTGACAACATTGGAATTTATTTGTAGAATTAATGCTTTGTTTTTAATTGGAACTGATCAAGCAGTTTAGTGTTCTGTTTTATTGTTGTTCTCTTTGGAAGCTTTTGCCTTAATTTTCTGTTGAGTTTGTTACATATTTGCCTTAAAAAAACTGTTACATCGTGTTCCTTCAGTGCATTTGTTTTAGGAGGTAAATATTTTAATTCATTTGCAAACGCAAAAACATTTTTTGAAAGCAAAAAATAATTATGAAAGGAAATATTAAATATTTTCATTTGCAAATTATAAAATTTTATTCATAAAACTTTACATTTTGTTTGGAATTTAGTATATTTTGATCTCAAAACTGTGCTTTTTGCTTGCAATATGGTGGCTTAAGAGTCACTGCATACAAATGTGGAGGACAAATTCTGATTGGACTTTAACTTTTGTGTGAGTGTGTCTGTAGTTGTTTGTCTCTGTGTGGCCCTGTGATGGACTACAGAACTATCAAGGAGAGCCCCCACCTTCACCCATCAGCGCTGAGTGGGCTCCAGCCTCATTGTGACTCCAAACTGGAATTCTGCAGGTTTAGAAAATGGATGGATAGTCAGTTGATTTGTTTTCCTCCATGTTTGTCTGCAGACTGCGCGAGGGAAGCACTGGCAGAGCTGGACGTGGCAGAAGTCTTGATTCTTCAGCTGAGGCGAGCTCCTGATGCCGAACGCCGACATGTAATCCTGGAAATTTTGGGATCCTTAGGCGAAAGTGGTAGGTGTTATGCATGGATATGTTCAAGATGTTTGGCTGCTGTAGCTTTATTCACATAAAAAGTGGTGGTTCTGGCACAAACGGCGCCCTTGGCAAGCCACACCAGTTGTGCCCCTCATTGCCCCCACCCCCATAACCCAAACGCACAGTTCAAATATTTAACAAATATTAATTACATCAAGTACAGCTAGAAGTTTGTCAATTCTTACAGCTTATAGGACTGTTATAAAAACTAATAAGTAATAGGAACTAATAACATCACATGCTTGAAGTTTAAAATGACTTCCATTATAAGATTCAAGAAAACTATGTACAACTAGTGCAACTTAAAGCTTGAAAATTCTTATAGATTATTAGGCTGTAATGAAATGACCTCAAATGGAAAAAATAGCAACTCTTATAGGGATAACACCACACATATGTTTAATTTAAGTTTGAAAACACAAAAATCACAAATCAACCTAGAAAATACACTATAAACTTGGTCTGCTTCTCTTAGTAGAAACTAAAAATGAGCTACAAATATTTTAGAAGTGCATCTAATATGAATAGAAAAATTGAAGATTCTTACAAAATATTTAGACTAAAAGAGGGAGGATTGAAGCTGTATATTTTTAATGCAATTTCTGACAACAAGCTAAGGAACCACCATTAAGTAATTCTAATCATACTGAGATCAAGAAACAAAGTACTGTAAATATGTTATTACAAATATCTAAATAACGTGACAGCAGGTCTTCATGTTGTGTTATGATATTTTAAAGAAAGCATGTGTGAAGATTTTTTTTAAATCAGTTAGATGTGAGTGAACATAACATTTTATTTAATTAGCTGCATTTAATGCACAAATTGAGGTTGGATTAACTAAACATTAAAAGTATAGGCAAACAATAGCGTTTAGCCTAATTCTTCAAATATTATTCTGCACGTTTAAAAATGTTGTTTTAGGCTTAAATAATGACATCAACAATGTTCAGTATCATACCTTTGTACTTTTCACGTTTCTCTTCGTATGCTTCCCTCTTTTTCTGAAACTGGGCGCCGAATAGTTTTGTCCTTTTCTTTTTATAGCGAGTTAGCATCTTCTGACACCAACTACCACTTAGCATCGCATAAAACTAAACCAATATTTGTTATATTTTATTTGAGAAATTGGAATTGAGTTTTAAAATTACATTCATGGTGAATTTAATCTGTAATTTGGTGTGATGAATTAAAGTGGTTTAATTGGTAAGTAATTTGAGCTTGAGATGGGAAAATGTCTCCAATTACCTGTGTGTGACCTACCCAGCCACTGGTGAATTGCGTCCCCCTTTTGTATTTTTTGACTTGGTATGTTCTACAGTGTACCACAATGGGGTGAGGGCACCAGTTTGAGTGTCGTACAGCAAAGGGCTCGCTCATATTAAAGAAACAATGATTTTTTTTCCCTAGTCTGTGCCGCGCCCTGGAAAATGCCGCCCTGGGCATCCGCTCACGTCACCAACTGCACATAAAAATGGCAGATATCAAATCACCTTTAAGCAGCAGGAGTGCTGCTCAGACCCTGCAAACCCAATAATCTGTTTATCAGAACAAGTGTACTCATTGAGTTTAAGTGTAAAAATCTAAAAAAATCTTCAACTTCCATGAATTTACAGAAGAACAAGTCACCTTAAGGCTGAGAGGGGAACTGCAGATAGCAGAGTCCCAAAGTGAAGTGTTTCTTTTACGTTGGACTTCAGTTTTCCCAATCAGGAAAAGACAGACAAACCTTGGATTGCTGCATGCACGTGCTGAAACTGAAAGAAAAAATCACATTACTGATTCTAAGCATCACAAAAATGTGTTCCAGCTTTCTTGATGTGCTTTCCCCTCAGATACTCTGAAGCTGCAATTTACAGAGTCAGGAGTGCCAGAAGCTTTGTCGGAAATTATCCGAAGTCTGGAGGGGGGTGATGACCCCCACGACTTTTGCAGCATGAAGATTGCCTCCAACCTCATCGTGTCTCTGCTTCTGGGAGGTGAGTGTCGGTTTTGTTTAGTCCAATTGAATTGACTCCAGGTCTCACTTCACTTCATAGTAAATCTTTCCCTGTTGTGGCTCCACTCATACATTTGTGATTTTCACATTTCTTTACTGTCTCCTGTCATTTCAATTTAAATCAAACACAGTCTGAATGTGATCAATGCTTCTGAAAAACAGCTGCTCGTCTCAACCCACCCACCGTAAATCAGTAAGTGGAGGAGTTTTTCCTCCAAAGTTGAAAAAGAGCATTTTTAAAAAGTATTAAATTATAAAACTGATATTTCATACACGTAGGTGTGCTTTGCACTGTTTTCTGTTACCTAATCAGGCCCTAGAAGAGGCACTCGAACTGAACTCCAGCATGCTCCAACAGCATCACAACTGACAATTGTACAAATGAGACAGAGAGCCCAGACTCTTCATCTTCTAAAATTAATTGTGACTTATAGGCTCAAGAATGTTTTCAAAATGTCTGAACTTAGATTTTAGAATGTTTTCTGTTTGCCAAGATTGTGGTTTTTAAAAGGGTAACTAAACAGTAAATAATTTTTTTTGACTGTTTACCTGTACAAATGACACTTTAAAAGTGCAAAGGCCTCGTCCATCTTTACAGGACGGAGCTCGCCCTCTGTGCTCGCTGCTGGCCTAAAGTTGTTCCTCAAGCTCACCTCCGCGTGTGGGAGGAGATGCCAGCTAATTCTTTTAGCCTGATTGCTTCATGAAGCAATGTCTGTGTTTATCTCATTTACAATGCATGGAGGACACTTAGGGATGGATGATGTTTAGAGATCAGATTTATTTATTTAGAAGAGCTCTACATCAGTGATCACGTCTCCATGTTTGGGTTCATGAGATCACTTAGAGCAAGGGTGCTGATGTGACTTATGATCTCACGCCATCAAAAATGTATAAAAGAACATAAATCATCTCCTTACAACAAAAAGAAAGACAAGAAAAATTCTGTCACCAAATAACAAACACTCATGTTTAGTATTCGCTCTCGTGGTGATGGTGATTTGATATGGCCTTGTAAGCCATCAATACTGGAAATAGCAGGGTTCGAATCCTGTAATAACTTTGACCACTTTTTTGGGGTTGTTTTTGGATGGAGTTGTCTCCCATGTTCTAACAACATGGCGGCAAAGCCGGCAGGATTGGAGGGCAAGAGGATTCCCGTTGCTGGATCCGAGTCCAGCGTAGTCTTCTGAGACAAAGGCACTGAGGCGTGTGGATCCATATGCAACGTTTAATGAGCAAAGGAAAATGGGAAAAAGCTGTGACAAAGAAAAGAAACAGCCCAGAGTCAAACACTGGAGCAAGGCGGGAGACAAGGAAACAGGCAAGTCGATAACAGGAAGGCAAAGGGAAACTAACACTTAGACTGTACAACAAGGAAGTTTGTACTAGACTACGCTAGAAACAGACTGCAGAGCAGAGCTTATAATGACCATAATGAAGATCAGCTGGGAAAACAGGAACTGGATGCAGTGAATGCAGAGGGCAGATAGCAATTAGAACTCAGGAGAGGGCTCCCTCTGGTGGCCGGAGGGGGGTGTATCTGGGTGAGTCCTGACAGTTGCATTTCATTATAGAGAAAGCATGACTTTTTTTTAAATTCCAATGAACATCTTTCTTAAACTTTTGTTAACTTTGTATTACTAAAAAAAACCTCATGCCTGTAAAGAAATGACATTCTAATGACATTCTAATGACATTTAAAATCATGTGAATTATCCTGATGTTTTTGATTAAAGAAAAAACAACTTTTTGGTCTTTTAAGTGTATTATACTGTTCATTCCTCACTATAAACAACCTCAAAGCAGTATTTTGAACTGTTCACGCATTTCTGAGTAATCCTCTAAAAACCACTGCTCTCTGCAGCAGCCCCTCCCAAACCCACAAAAACGAGTGGGTTCTCACGAGCTGACGTCATAGATTGAGGATAGTCTCTTTCAGGAAGAGTCCGCGCTGCCACCACCGCCCCAAGGCTAACACACAAACACACTTTCTATGCGGAGCTAGCGGTGAAACGCTTTCATTTTATATGCCCAATTTGCACAACCATGTTTGGAAAAACTTCAGATGTTGTTTGTTTGCATTCAGGTACGCTGAGGCCAGCCCTAGGATGATGTCATGAAATGGGCAGGACAAGGAGCAAAAGAACAAAAGTGCCTCAAAGATCAAGTTGTTTTACTTCCGGGTTTGAAAAATAACTCATATTTCATTAATAATGAGTTTTTTTGTTTTCCCAAGGTCATTTATATATATTTATATATTATCTATAGTTTACTCTGAAAGGCTTAAGAAAATCATAGTATGGCCCCTTTAATACTTATAGTAATTTGTCTTGAGTAATTTAGCTAAAAAAATGAAAAAAAGATTCAACAAACTACCAAAACTGAATGTGGGATTTAAAGCCGAGGTCTTTCAATTACGATAAATTGTAATTCATGAGATTAAATACAGTCGCCAGGAGAGCTGACTGAAAGAGTTATTTTTCACTTAAGAAAGACAGCCATCCACAAAATTCTGAGTGTAGGGCTTGTTCAGGTTAACATTTATTCATCTATGGATTTTTCATAGTTTTCAACAGGAATCAAGTGTTTCTGTTGTAACAGCATGTTGGTTTTATATTAGAGCACTTAGAGTTTGCTTAGTTTAGTCAGCAAACCCTGCTGCCCCGAAAGGGATACAGCGGGTTAAAAAAATGAATGGAAGTTCAGGCAGTATTATGAATCTGCAGGCTCGGAGGACCAACAGCACTCTCATGACAACAATTTCAGAACTCTTGTTTTTTGAGATAGCGCCTCCTTGCTGCTGGCTGCCGTTTATTGATTTTTTACTACGATAAATGTTACTAATGTTGAAAAGTGGGTATGTTTCATGCACCATTATTTTTATTGGTTATGACTGATTATATCTAGCATCTTTCTTATTGATGAATTATGCATTTTTTTTATATACGTTAGGCGCCAGGGTTTTTCAATGGAAATATAAGCCAGTACATATAGAGGCTTGAAACTTTCGTCTGGAGAATCCAAACAGATTTTTATTTATTACTTTTTACAACTGTTGATAGAGAATTGAGTCTGGAATTTTCTAAGCTCCTGAAACTTATCAGAAATTGAGAATATTGGGATCTGAAGACAGAGAGCCTGGAATTTCACAATAAAATAAAATGAAATATAATAAAATAAAATGTGCCAGAAAACCAAATAAAAACCAAACTAAAACATCTGTAAAACTCGCCCGCTCACCAAACCGGCCCCTGGGCAGCTGGCTGTCTGGCAGATAGAGTGCTGCTACGGTATGGGGAGGCAGCCTCCTGAAATATTTTTGTTTCTATTTTCAACGAGACAATAACAAAAAGATCACCTAGTTACCTCAGATCCTGCTCAGAGGTTGGATCAGAATAATCTTCATTTTCAGAATCAAAACTAATCCCGGATTCAATCCAAAGTTTTGAAATATCCGACAGAGGCTTTTAATATGGATTAAAGCCAGGATTGGATCATCCATTTTGTCCTTTTCGGGGTCTTGGGGCTGCCGGAGCTTAACCTGACCACTATTGGGCAAAAGCAGGGTATAACCTGGACAGGTCGCCAGTCTGTCACAGGGCCACAATTAAACACCCATACATAACCTAGGGACAATTTAGAGTCACCAATTAACCGATGAAGTGTGTTTTTGAACGGTGGGAGGAAGCCGGAGTTCCCAGAGAAAACCCACGCATGCACACAGAGAGCCTGCAAACTCCACATAGAACGGTCCCTCCATTGATGACTTTGTTTCAAGTCCCCCAGCCAGACTTGTACTGGGGTTGGAGGGTTGGAGGGCAGGTATTAACCAGTAAAACCAAAGCTTTGTTTTTACTTAGCACTACAAGGCACTGTATGTGGGTGCTTGTGTGTGGGTCCTGATTTTGTTTGTGTTCTTGGGGTTAAGCAGTACACAGTCAGAGCCTGTGCTGTGCCTGTGCAAGCTCGTTGGACCTTTAACTATATACCAGATTTTAAAGTTTACCAGGTTTAACTGACTGATTAAGTCTTTACCACTTCAGCTCTCAGAGGTCCTGACACACCTGTTCAGGGTCAGGGTACTATCAGCAAGCCTAATAGTATCAGGTATTTCAAAGTTGAGAAAAGTGTCACTCACTGGCCCAGGGAATCGTCTAGGCAGACGATCAAGGCAGGAAGCTCGCAGGTGGCCAGGTCAACTGCAGTAGAGGCACAGGTTTTCGCGTATGTGTCTGGCTCTAACTTCCGGTGTCTGGCGAATGGATCCCAGCTGCATAGGTTCTCCGGACATGAATTGTTCCAGGTGAGAGCGTAGTAGATTGTCTAAGCAAATGGTAACTGCAATCAGCTGATCCAGATCCATGTCTTCGTGCCGACAGGCTAACTCGTGTTGGAGATCAGCCTTGCCGAAAAATCGTCTTAAGAGCAGCTGGAGACCAGCCCATTTGAGCGGCTAGGGTCCTGAATCTTGTGCAGTAGGCAGTGGCAGTCTCTTTTCCCTGTTTAATGTCTATGATCTTCTCACCTGGATCCTTTCAGTCGCTGGCATGCTGGAACACAGCATGCAGCAGCCAAGTAAAGTCTGCACAGGAACCCCCAGCCCAAACCACGTCTAACCACTCCAAAGCTTCCCCAGACAACAGGGAGCACAGAAAGGATGGCTTGGCTTCCTCAGTGGGGTATAGATGAGCTTGCTGATGGAGGTAAAAGCTGACACTGCATCAGGAACCTGTTTCATTGTTCAGGTTTCCTCGTAAACTTTTTCGGCAATGAGAGACGTGAACTGGACGTTGAACTGTTTACGGTGGAAGAAGCCCCTGAATACCGCTGGTAAAGGTGGCATGGGTTGAGGCGGTGTATGAGGTGTAACCGCTTTTGTTCACAGTTGCTCCATGATGGCGTCAGTGCCGGCCGTCAGATGGTGGAGTTGTCTGCCATGTTCTAAAAGTAAAGCAGCAATACCTGCTGGATTAGAGGGAGTGGGTATATCTGCCACGAGATCAGGATCAGGCAAAGTATTCTGTAACAATGATCCGGAGATGTTTGGATCCGCATGCAAGCATGTAGGTTTAATAAAGACCGATACAGGGAAGGGCAAAAACAGGACGAGGTCAAAGCCAGGCAGGAGTCAAAAACGCGGAGCAAGACAGGGAGTTGAAGAAACAGGCAGAGATCTAAACACAAAGAGGCAATACAAAGGTAAATGCTCGGAATTGTTTGCAAGGCAAAAACTTTGCAAAGAGCAGAGTCCAGAGGGGGAATATATAGGGTGACACTGATGAGGATAATCCAAAGCAGCTGGTAAGGACATGAGTGAGAGAGCGGTCACTGATGGGAGATGGAGTGAGGAAGTGAGCAGAGCAGATTAGTGCTCAAGGAAAGGGCTCCCTCTGGTGGATGGAAGTGGAGCTGGATGGTCAAGGCCTGACAGGTGCCTTCATCTTCATCACAGGGGATTTTAATCATGCCTGTCTCTCCTCCACTCTCCCTACATTCCATCAGTATGTCTAGTGTACAACAAGAGACAATAAAACTTTGACAAAGGAGATTATGTTGGACTTCAATAGGAGTAAGTACCAACCCTCCCCTGTCGTCATTAGTGGGAAAGATGTCAGCATTGGCCCTTCTTACAAATTCCTGGGTGTCCATCTGGTCAAAAAACTGGAGTGGTCCACAAACACTGTGGCTGTCTACAAGAAGGGCATGAGCTGACTTTACTTCCTGAGGCAACTCAGGTCCTTTAATGCTTGCAACAGAATGCTCCACATGTTCTACCAGTCTGTAATGGTGAGCACCATCTTCTTTGCTGTGGTGTGTTGGGATGCTGGCATTAAAACAAAGGACCCCAACAGACTGGACAAACAAATTAAAAAGCCTGGGTCTGATGTTGGTTTTAAGCTCGCCAGCCTGGAGGAAGTGATGAGGGACAGAATGCTGGTTAAACTTCTGACCATCATGGACAATCCCACCCACCTTCTATATAGAACTGTGGATACACTGAGAAGCAGCTTCAGCAGCAAACCCCTGCAGTCCCTGTGCTTTAAGGAATGGTACAGGAAGTAATTTCTGCCGTCCGCTATCTGACTCTATAACTCTTCTGTAACTGTCAGGTAAAAAAAGGGAAGAAAAAAGAGAAACATGAATGCATCATCTCAGGTGCTCTTGGAAGCTTTTATTTACATCAACTGGGTATTTTATTTAATTCTACTTTATTCCACTTTATTTTATTTTTATGTTCATTTGTCTGCTGCTACATGAATTCATGTATGTAAGACTTTTTCATCTCTGTATATTTCACTTTTATTTAAAATTTTATATCTTATTGTGCTGTAACAACAACTGAATTTCCCTACGGGGATTTATAAAGTTGATCTAATCTAATCTTTAAGAAGGTAACAAATAGATTTTAGACACAGAACTGAGGCCAGTGACTTGACGTGTCAGAGTGAGTAATAGACAATTCTGGTAGTTTTACAAAACTTCAGTGCCTTCTATCTCAGATGAGCTCAGCGCTGTGCCTTCTTTGACCATTCCTCAGCATTTGATTTTGTTGTTCATGGTGTTATGATAAAGAAACTTGCTAATCTATTTGGATTGTCTGGTTCTGTCTTAAGATGGTTTTCTTCCTTCCTCACTGACAGAAGCAAATATTATTTTTCTAAAACAGCACAACTTTCATGTGGAATACCTCAAGGTTCAGTTTTTAGACCAATTCTATTTTTACTCCCTGTGGGACAGCTAATATGCCAGTCCATGGACTTATATCACTTATATGCTGATGGTATCCAACTGTACTGCTCATTCAGTCATTCAGATTCACACAGACTTTCCTGTTTAACCAGCCATTTGACCTACATCAGTAAGTGGTTAAGTGCTAATTTCCTCCATCTAAACTCAGATAAAACATAAACAGCAATCATTGCATCTGAGAAAAAGAGCTCTCTGATCAGTTACCACATTGGTTCCCTTGATCCGTCCAACCAGTGCAGTCTTCAAAATTTCAGCAGGATGTGTGACTCAGCAATGTCACTCAGTCACCATGCTGAATTGTTAACCAGAAACTATCTTCCAGCTGAGGAACATCTTTCTCCAAGGTGAGCTCTCTGGATTCAAAGGCGGAGCTTAAAGATGACTTAAGATTACTTTTAAAAGAGTGAATAGAATCCAGTGAACGCAGGGAGAGTGGGAGCTCATTCCAGAGTTTCGGAGCAACAGCCTGGAAAGATCTGTTTCCTCTGGTCCGGAGACGAGTGTGAGGGACCATCAACAGATTCTGATCCACAGACCTCAGTGCACGCGTTGGTCTGTAGGGGACAATCAGATCACTTACATATGAAGGTGCTTGACCATGGAGGGCTCTAAAAGTCAGCACTAAAATTTTATATTGATGGCGATAAACAACTGGGAGCCAATGAAGATCTTTGAGGATAGGGGAGATGTGAGCTCTTCTCTTAGTGCGGTTCAAGATCCTTGCAGCAGAGTTTTGAATTAACTGCAGACGAGACAGCTCCTTCTTATTCAAGTAAGAAAACAGACTGTTACAGTAGTCTAGCCGTGTGGATACAAAAGCATGAATAAGAAGTTCAAGATCTTCATATGACACAATTTTCCTGAGTTTGGAAATGTTCCTCAACTGGAAGAAACAGTTTTTTACCAGCTGTTTGGAGTGCTGCTCCAGCGACATGTCTTTGTCAAAGATGACTCCCAGGTTTCTAAGGCTGGGTTTGACAGCCTGACCAAGAGAACCAAAAGCTGCTTAATCCCTGGTATGGCGTCTTCAGGGGCAATGACTAGAGTTTCTGTTTTCTCTGAGTTTAGCTGCAGAGTTTTTACTGAGCCAGTGTTTAATCTGACTCAGGCAGTTTATCAGAGAGTCCAGCTTGTGTGTCTCAGAGGGTTTAAAAGAACAAAATAGCTGGATATCATCAGCAAAAAAGTGGTAGGAGACATCACTAAAATTCTGGATAATCTTTCCGAGGGGAGTCATGTATAACAGAAAGAGGACAGGGCCCAGAACAGAACCCTGAGGAACACCGCACAGTGAGTCTGCAGACTTGGACCTTATGTGGTTAGCCATGACGCTGAAACTCCGACCAGACAGGTAAGAGGAAATCCAGTGAAGAACTGACCCTGACAAACCGATCAGGTCCCTCAGCTTTTCAATAGGATCTGATGGTCAACTGTGTCAAATGCTGATGACAGATCTAATAAAACCAGAACAGTATATTTGCCAGAATCAGCAGGCATCAAACTGTCACTGGACACTTTCAGCAGGGCTGTTTCTGTGGAGTGATCTTTTCGAAAACCTGACTGAAAAGGATCATAGATACTGCTTTTATCCAAGAAATCTGATATTTGTTCAGCGACCACTTTCTCAAAGATTTTTGAGAGAAATGGAAGCTTTGAGATCAGTCTATAATTATGGAAATCAGATGGGTCCAAATTAGACTTTTTCAGTAAAGGCTCCACTATGGCATGTTTAAATTGGTTAGGAAACTCATCACTGGAGAGTGAAAGGTTGACCATGTCAGTGATACTCTGACCAAACACCTTTAAGAAGAGCTTAGAAGGAATCACATCAGATGCACAAGAAGAAGGTTTCATCTTCGTCAACAAAGCTGATATGTCCTCAAGGGTGACGGGCTTAAAAGCTGACCATTTGTGTAAAGCAGGCTCCACTGCAACACAATCATTACAACAAAGAGGTGGGAGTTGGTCTTTGAGCCTCTTAGTCTTGTTTGCAAAGAACTTGAGAAATTCATTGCTGTCCGCTTTGCAGGACACAGGGGTTACTGGAGCTGCAGGACAAACAATAGAGTTTATGGTGTCAAACAAAACTTTAGGACTCTTCTTATTAAGGGAGATCAGCTGGCGAAAGTAGTCAGATCTGGCTTCTTTCACCATATTGTTATATGACGAAATGAGATCCCTAAGGTGTAGCCTGTGGATCATGAGATTGGTGGATTTCAAAAGACGCTCAGTTTGACGACACTGTCTCTTTAAATTTTGAATTGTTTCATTAATCCAGGGATGCACTTTTTTCCGTGATACGTTGGCTTTGACAGGAGCCACTTGATCCAGAATTATGACACAGTGATCACTAAAAGAATCAGTTTGTTCACATCGAGACATTCTTCAAATAAGAGGGGGTCAAACAGAGCTGAAAAGCGTTCACCAGTGTTGGCAGTGATGATGCGCCTTGGAGACACTATGCTTGAAGAAACAGGTTCAGAAGTGACATTTAACTCAAAGAAAACACCACTATGATCACTCATATGCACATCCTCCACAGCTATGTTAGCAATGCTCAGTCCAAGAGAGAAAACTAAGTCCAGAGTGTGGCCCTTCTGATGGGTGGGGTCAGAGACATGCTGCTCAAAATTAAAAGGTTCAGTCAAAGTTCAAAATTCCATTGCAGGACAGGATGAGCGGTCATTTACATGAAGGTTAAAATCCCCAACTATTAAAACCTTTTCCAGCTTTATGATTGAAGACAGGAAGTCACTAAAATCCTGTAAAAATGGGGCAGCAGGACCAGGAGGACGATAGACCAACACACAATAAAATGGATTTGAGGAATCAACTTTGAATGACAGAGATTCCAAAGAAGAGAAAGTTTGGGAGTTTATGTTTCTGCATGTGTAGTTGTCCTTGTAAACAACTGCCACACCCCCACCGCGGCGAAAGGGGCGGGGCTTTCCGATGACCGAACAGCCGGCGTGACAGAGTTCATTTAAATTAATAAATTCTCCCTCTTTCTACCAAGTCTCAGTCAGACACATGAAATCTAGGTCTTTTCTTGAAAAAAGTTCGTTCAATGAGAAGGATTTGTTAGAAATAGAGCAGGTATTCAGCAATCCCAGACGTATTGGATGTAGTGACGTCATGATAGGAGGGACGGCCGGGTGCACCGGGATTGGTCGTAGACAAGTCGAGCGGTCACGTGACCTCCAGCTGGGAGTCCGCTGCAGTGGAAGCCGAGTGGACACCGGTGTAAACATAGAAGTGCTGGACAGTGTCATGATCCAGCGGGAAGAATGTCAACGTAGTGAAGGCTCCAAGTCAGCAGTCGGGATAGTTCGCACAGGTGATGACAGCGGCGAGGTCAGGCCGCTGTCAGCTTCCTGAAGGGGAATTGAGCGCAGACATCTTGTGCGTTTCCCCAAAACGCAGGTCCGGGCTGGTAAATCCCAACTGTAATGCTCGTCTGCACTTTGCTTGGAGTCCAGCCCTAAGGCCTCTCTTCCTCTGCTTTCTCCTTCTCCCTGGAAGTCGAGGCAGCAACCGAACGTCCAATGAGACCGGCGCGCAAACCAGTGGTGGAGGAAAAGTTTGTTTGTAGCCATCCCATGTCTGACAGAGAAACTCCATTTGGTCTTTGACGCCAAGAAGAAAGTCACGACCATAAGTCCGCAAAGCAGAAAGATATCCATTTGTCAATCGGGCTGATATGATCACATATGTTGTCAAAATAATCACAATTAGTCTACAAAGTAGGAGCGGAGCAGAGGCAATGCCGAACACAGGCGCCATCTTGGTTCAAGACTGTGACTGTTCAGTCACAGTGACTGTTCAGTCTAAGCGTTTCCCTGTATCTGCCTGCCTGTGTGTTTTTGAACATTGCCTGTTTCCATCGTCTCCCGCCTTGCTTCCTATTTTGACCCTTGCCTGTCTCTACCACGCCTTGCCTAGTCCTCCAGTGCTGTTCATCAAACTTTGTTTGCATATGGACCCACACGCCTCAGCTTCGTCATTACAATTTCATTCTCCTTGGATTATTGAAATGCTCTTTTTACTTGTTTAAACCAAAGAGTTTTCCACTACCAGGCTGTCCAGAACTCTGCTGAACGTCTTTGACTCACCAGCAGAAGAACGCTCATTTTTTCAGTTTCAGCAGCTCTCCACTGGCTCTTGGTTCATTTCAGAATTTATTTTAAATTTTAGTTCTTACTTTCAGAGCTCTACATCATCATGACCCACATTATAGCTCTGAGCTTCTTAGATTCCACACACAATTTAAACAAAAGGGGATTAAATGTTCGAAACGATGGTTTCCAAACTCAGCATCTTCTGAATTATGTCATGACTTTTTGAATTTCTTTATTGAAAATGTTGCTGATAGAGCAGTTATTTTGGCCAGTCTCTGACTTGTTTAAGTCTGACCCTCCTCCAGCTGTGTTCCAGATGTTTGAGCTTGAGAATATCTCTTTTAAAAAATATGTTGTCAACGACAATAAGCTTTCAGGCTCTCCTTTGGAACCCCCATGGGACCCCCATGTCCCCACAAACCCACCTCACTTTTTGAAAAAAAAACTTTCCAGCAAAGGGCAGGTGATCCTCACTACTGTTAACAGTAGTCTGTCTTCTGGTACGGTACCTGCAAATTTTAAACATGCTGTTGTTCAACCATTAATTAAAAGACCAAACCCTGACAGGCATGAGTTGGCTCAATTTTAATTCCATCTTTAAGTTCTCCTTCATCTGAAAAGTTTTGGAGGGCATGTTCTACCTACAGGTGGTTCCATGCTCTTACTCAAAGTGTTCAGTGGAAGGTTCTCAAGGAATGTGGGGTCCCAGGCTCCCTATGGGCTGGTTAAATGGCCCATCGGGGTCTGGCACTTTCTCTTTGTAAAACTAGAGCAGGAGCTTGGTTCATACTATCATCAGTAAGATAAACATGTTCCCACTGCATGTCGGACTCCGGCAGGGATCCCCTGCGGTGTCCTTTTCATAGTTTGCTTCTTACATAATCAGTAAAACAAGGCACCAGAGAGTAGAGGTCTGCACACTAGTTGGGACATTCTGAACTCTGACATGTCTGTTTAAAGTGCCTTTGTGTTTGTCAGATGAATCCATGCAGAAGTGTTTTGGGGAGGGCTCGGGAGTGGTCTATCAGGACATCTTGAACTGGCTGCAGAGCTCCAACACGCAGCTGCAGCTCTCTGGAGCTCTTGCCATTGCCAATTTCGCTAGAAATGGTAAGAAAAATCGTACATCTGGGTTGTTGTTGTTCTTTGGCTATGTCTCTAAGTCCTGTAACAGCATTCAGACTTTAAGATGCGAAAGTTCTCTTTGGGAGTGACGAGGATAGATAGGATCAGGAATTAGTACTTTGGAGGAACAGATCATGGTAGATATGATACAGTGTATATATCTAGTGTATACGACAGGAAAAAATGTGGTTTTATCTGAATTTGATGTTTAGATCAATGCCTATATAATCCTTTTTTACATTCTAGACACACAGCTCCCACCACACATCTGTCAAACCACTTAAGACTAGTTGGACACACAGACTGGTACACATGAACACTAATGTATGTCATGTAGGGTAATATCCCTAAGGGTTGTAATTAGACATTCTAAAGGAATACAACGGGAGAGATTCTTCAATTTTGCACCATTCCTTGTATATTCCTTAAGACAGGCACAGGTCTGTTACAGTGCACTGACGGTAAACTAGTTCTCTGTATAACCAACTTTTTTGTAATACTTTCTTAAATAATGATTAACCTTACCACCTCTTTTTCTTGAGTTTGCTCAACTAATCCTTTTCCTGAATAAAAAACCAAGGTGCAACAATGTTTTGGACATCAATGCAGGGAAGCAGATGGAGATGGTTTTGCCTTGTTGAGAGGGGAAATAGTGATGATGTTGATAAAGGATGCTTAAGTTGGAACTACAGGAAGGAAGTCTAGAGGAAGACCAAAGACGAGGTTCATGGATATAGAGGAGCACATTACAATGGTTGGTGTGTGTGAGGAAGATGCAAAAGAGAGTGTTACATAGAGGCCAATTATTCACTGTGGCACCTCCTGAAGGGAGCAGTTAAAATACAGAGAAGACTTTTTATTATCTAAATAATTTGTGAAGCAGCATCAGAGATTTTGTGTACATTTACCTTAGATCCAGAACAGATGCAGCAGCAGGAATTATGTTTTATGACAGTCATACTTGTTGCAAAAACAAGTTTAAATTTGTATGATTTTTCTCATAAAAAATGTAAATCAACAGAGGTTTGTGTAGTTTTAATTATTTTACACACATTATGCTTGTGTTTTTGACATGAGTTATGCATGCTATAACTATATCATGACAGTTCTCTGTATTCTCATTCAGACAGCAACTGTGTGAAAATGCTAGAGCTGGGGGTGGTTCCACACATCCTTGCCCTGCTGGAGAAGCATGTTGATGAAGGAGATGTGTCTGTTCAACATGCTGGACTGAGCGCGCTCAGAAACTTGGCCATTCCAGGTAATTATAAAGTCAGCATGGACCAAAAAGTTCACCACTGGTGAACTTCTCCATATTTTCTCACATTATGACCACAAACATAAATATATTTGATTGGAATTTAATGTGAAAGACCAACACAAAGTGGCACACACTTGTGAAGTGGAAAGAAAATTATAGCAGAGTTCAATTTTTTTTTACAAATAAAAACTGAAAAGTGCAGTGTGCAAAAGTATTCACCCCCCCTGAGTCAATACTTTGTGGAACCCCCTTTTCCTGCCATTCCAGTTTGTCTGTACCAGCTTTACACATCTACAGACTGAAATCTTTGTCCATTCTTCCTTACAAAACAGTTCAATCTGAGTCAGATTAGATGGAGAGCGTTTGTGAACAGCAGTTTTCAGATCTCTCCACAGATTCTGGATTGGATTTAGGTCTGGACTTTGGACCATTCCAACACATGAATCCGTTTCATTTTGACCATTCCATTGTAGCTTTGGCTTTCTGTTTAGGGTGGTTGTCCTGTTGGAAGGTGAATCTCCGCCCCAGTCTCAAGTGTTGTTCAGACTTCAACTGTCAGGATTCAGCCCTCCAGTTCTGCCTCCTCACACCAAAGGGAGCCCTCTCCTGAATACTAGCTCCCTCCACACTCTCTTCCACGTCTCTCCAACTGTTTACAATCATCTCGTCAACTTCACTCCTCTTAAACCCCACCTGGACTCTATACCAGCGCGAAGTATTGTTTTGCCCAGCAGACATACCAAGCGCTTACCTGTCTTGTCGTTTCTCTGCTTTTGATACTCGCCTGTCTTTCATCTCCCAGGCTCGCTCCATGCCCTCGACTCCTGCCTTGACTCTGTTCTTTGCCTCTGCCCTTGTCTGCTCAGTTTGTTGCCTTATTAAATCTCTTTGCTGCTGCACATGGATCCAAACGTCTCTCTGGCCTCATCTCAGACCTCACATCAACAGGATTTCCTCCAATATTGCTCTGGATTTGGCTCCATCCATCTTCCCATCAACTCTAACCAGATTCCCTGTTCCTGCTGAAGAGAAGCAGCCCCAGAGCATGATGCTGCCACCACCATGTTTGACAGTGGGTCTGGTGTGTTCAGAGGGATGTGCAGTGTTAGATTAGTGCTTTACATTTAGGCCAAAAAGTTCCATTTTGGTCTCATGTGACCAGATCACCTTCTTCCACATGTTTGCTGGATCACTCTCATGGTTTATGACAAACTGCAAACAGGACTTCTTGTGGTTTTCTTTCTTCTTGCCACTCTTCCATAAAGTCCAGATGTGTTCAGTGCACGACTGATGGTTGTCCTATGGACAGATTCCTCCACCTGAGCTGTAGATCTCTGCAGTTCATCCAGAGTCACCATGGGCCTCCTGGTTGGTAGGTTTGCAGTTGTGTCATACTCTTTCCATTTGTGGATGATGGACTGAACAGTGGTTCATGGGATGTTCAAAGTTTGGGAAATCTTTTTCTAGCCTTACACTGCTTTCAATTTCTCCACAACTTACACAACTGACCTGTCTGGTGTGTTCCTTACACGTAATGATGCTGTTTTCTCCTCAATTTTCTCTTGAAAAACCACAGAGACTGTCACAAAACAGTTGGATTTGTACACTCCGAATAAATTACACACAGGTGGATTTCTATTAAGTCATGAAGTCAACATTTGATCAGTCACCAATCATCAAGCAACTTCTGATGGGAATTGGATGCACTCAGAGAAAAGGGGGCTGAATACTTTTTCACACTGCATTTTACTGTTTTTTATTTGTAAAAAAAATAAACTCTTGTATAATTTTCTTCACACTTCACAAGTGTGTGTCACTTTGTGTTGGTCTTTCACATAAAATTCCAATAAAATATATTTATGTTTCTTGTCATAATGTGAGAAAATGTGGAGAAGTTCAAGGGGGATGAATACTTTTATAAGCCACTGTACATAAAACAATAACACAGTTATTGATTCAAATATGTTGTGTTATATATGATTGCAAACATCTACAGAAAGGATGGCATCAAACTGCATCAAAACACGCATGAGTGATCATTATAACTGAACAAAACACAGAACCATTTGAACCCAACAGTGGATTTGGGTTCAAGAATGTAGCCACGAGGGGACCCAAGCCAGGCTTATATTGTGTCTGTCCTAAGTCTGGATAAATACAGAGGGTTGTGTCAGGACGTAAAATCTTTGCCAAAAACAAATATGTGAATCAGTTCTTTGATATCCACACTGGATCGGTCAAGGCCCGGGTTAACAACAGCTGCCATTGGTGCTTCTGTTGGTCAAAGAAGGAGAGGAGGAAGGCGTGCTCATAGGACGAGAGAGAAGAGGAAAGTCATGAGTGTTGTGACTACTGAGAGTAGTGACTTTGAATGTTGGAACTATGACAGGAAAAGGAAGAGATGTTGTGAAACCTGATTACAGCTAATAATTCTAGCTAACTTCACTCCTGACCAATAGTCATAGTTTAGTTATATTTTGTGCTCATTTGATTATTTAGGAGACAATGTAAATGGGGTGTAATGGGTAAGTGTTTTGCCAATGAAAATCTGATGGTTTTGTCACATTTAGTCAACGTTTCTAGTAATTCCCTTTTTAATTTACATTTAACATAAATGTGGTATGTTTCATTTAAAAATAGATCAATGCTAAATGATTTTTTTTATCTTGTCCTGTCAAACAGCTGTTCAAACAGATAACAGCTTAGGGCCTCTTGTGTTGGACAGGTTTCACTTATACAATAGGGAGTTATGTAGCTTCAGACACATGCGGTGTATTTTTGTATAAACCCCTTTTGTATTTAAATTTCTTTTTGAGGCAGAAAGAGGTTAGAGGTGGGGACCAAGGGAACACAAAAGGAAAAAATAGGTCAAGAAGTTGGAGGATGATTAAAAAATAGGAAGGAGTGGAGTTATAAAAAGAGGATACTCAAGGATAAATATTATTTCTGTCAAATGTAGAGGTTAGTCAAAAGGGCACAGTCTGTCCACAGACACACTCCACACACTTTCAAATAAATCAGACACACCTGTTGGCTACATTTATACATATAGATATATACATTTTAGTGAATTTACTCAGCAAAGCAAGAATCAACCCATTTTATTATTGCTTCAGTGTAGATTAAGATTGTTAGTAACTTCAATATTTAATCAAATATTTTTTCACTACTTACCACTCATCATGCACACCACACATCCAACATTTATCACTCAATCAATCAATTTTCAAAAGTGACATCATAATGTACATTATATCACTACATTGTAAAAACAAGGGTTATGATAGAATTGCATATGCATAACATCAAAATACTCTTTGGTTTTTGTTCACATTAAAACATTTTAATACTTGGAAACATTTCTCACAAATCACCAAAACTTGCAGAAGTAACACTAAAAATTTATTTAAATTAAATATGAACTCAAAACTGAATTATTTTAAAACAAATTCCTTCACAATAGAAACTGGAAAGTAAACATGTTAAATAAATTCACAGTCTACCCTAAATAACTGGCTTCAGTTAATTAGGGCAGTCAAGACTCTCAATCAACTAATGGAAATAAAACGTATTTCACGCACGCACACACTCATGCATACTCAAAGGCTTGCACAAAAACATTGTTTTATTGATTTTATATCTGTGTTTCCCAGCCATCAACAAAGTGCGGATGCTGGAGGATGGCGTGACTGAAAGGATAAAGTCTCTCCTGCGTACCGACATGCCACCGGTTCAGTTCAAACTGTTGGGAACACTGCGCATGATGGTGGATGGACAAGGTAAGAAGAGGACTGATGTGGCTTAGCAGAGCAGGAAACATAAAACATGGAGCTCAGATGATGCAGAGGAGAGGCGGTGACCACCTCCCTGCTGCCTTAACACATCTCCCCGACAATACCAATAACAAATTGTTTGTTTTTTGTATTTGGCAAAGTGATGCCATAGCATACATTAGCTCTGCAGCAGCACCACTTTCAAAACTACTTTTCTTCTGCACCTTTAAGGCAGTCCTTCTCAAATAGTCAGTTGGAACAATAGAAAAAATATTTACAGGGGTGGAAAAAAAGGAAGAGAGAGAGAGAGACAGAAAATGAGACAAACATAATTTTCTTCAAAACTGAGACAAAGAAATAATGACAGAGCTTTTGTAGCTTTTTGTAAGTTGGCTTCACTGGGACTATGGTGGGAGATGAAAGTTTTGCAGCTTCCATCCATCCATTTTCTAAACCTGCTTAGCAACTGGAGTTACATGAGAGGTTTATCATGTCAGCTTGACTTCTTTCTGTAGAGTTGAAGCATTTTTTTTCTTAACTAAGGAATTACTTCAGCCTGAATGTAAGTTGGTCAGGAGGGTAAGCTTTACTGCTCTCAGATGGTTTCACTTCATGAAGTTAGTGGATGGTTGTCGTGGGTTCCATAGGGATACCACTCAGTTTGTCCAGCAGCTGATGGCCTGACTTTGCTAAGAGGTGTTGACATGGCAGCATGAAAATTTCAACACAAGTTTCTCCTTACAAACAATTCACAAGAAAAGTGGTTGCCATGGATGCTGCTCCCTACCCCATCCTTTGTGTGGGGAGTCAGATGTTTAGCGGTGGTGGTTGTATCCCTTGGGCAAGTTGTGTTAACTGTATTTTGTATTTGGTATTTCTTGTACATGTGAACACGTGTACACAATTGCAAGTGCACACAGAGGAAATGTATTGTATGAGTTACAAAACAAGAATCACACACGCACAAATCTGCTGAGACCAATTCCATTCATAAAAAACAGCCCATTTTGAGTAAATACACACCTAATTTGTGAGGGAAGCTGCCCAATCTGGCAACATTGCCTGTCTGTATAAACAGCACTGCCTCCTCCTCTCTCACTGCTGCTCACACCTTGCCCCTCCCCTCCCTGCTTCATTGGACAGCGGAGATAGTCATTAAGGAGCCACATATTTGGACCAATGGCGCGTTTTTTTGTTGTGTTGTTTATATTTGTAATATTTATTACAGTATTGCTTTTGTTTACTTTGTTTTCACTAGTGGCTTTGGTTTGTCTTTGTTTTTTTTTATGTTTGTGGTGCTGTTTAACTTTGTTTACATTTTTGCTTTTTTTTATTTTGCACTAGTTACTGCTTATGATTATTATTAATACTATATTCAGTTCAATTGTTGTAATTAGTTAATTAACATTTATTTACTGAATGTCCTGTATTTTATTATACACCGAATTCACAAAAAATTCTATATTTCCGAATTTATTCTACTATCAAACATTTAAAAAAAAAAGTATCATAGATATCGGTGATACTAGCTCTGTAATTACTTGGAATCGGATCAATACCCAAATTCCAAGTGTCACCCACCCTTACTGGCCAATCCTTTTGACCTTTTCAATGTGATGGTGTACGGAGCTTCAGTCAAAATGAAGAAGGCAAAGGCAAACATAGATCCAGATACGTCGCCCGAATTGGCATTGCCAGGGCCCCACCCTGAAGCCAGGCCTGAGGTTGGGGCTCGTAGGCGAGCGCCTGGTGGCTGGGGCTCCTCCCACGGGCCCCGGTCCGGCAAAGCCCAAAGGATTGATGTGGGATCCCTCTCCAGTGGGCCCACCACCTGCAGGAGAGCTAAGAAGGGGCCGGTGCAATGTGGTTTAGGTGGCAGTCAAAGGCAAGAGCCTCAGTGGCACAAACCCCAGTAATGGAATTTAGCCTTTGGGACATGGAATGTAACGTCTCTGGAAAGGAAGGAGCCTGAGCTTTTGCAAAAGGGTAAAGAGGTATCAGCTAGATATAGTTTAGCTCACCTCACGCTGGGCTCTGAAACTCGATGGCTCGACTAGACTGCAAGTGTTGTGTCCCTCTGCCTTCGGGTGGGGGACAGGTCTGTGACTGTGGTTTCGGCTTATGGGCCGAACAGCAGTTTGGAGTACCCAGCTTTCTTAGTGTCTCTTGAAGTGGTGTTGAGCAAAAAAGTGAACTCTGAATCAAGAAAAAAACTGGAATCTGCTGTCTGCTTAAAGGGTCTGTTTATTCAAGAATAAATTCAGAAGATCTTCATTTCAGAATCGATCGGAGCCCAAACACAGTCAACCCAGTTAGATGAAAGAAGCCCCCGAATTCTTTTCCGTCCCATCTCTTATAGATCAAAGGGTGTACCTCCCACATTGCACACCCACTCTCGTTGCAATAGACACAACTGTGATTCTGGCAAATTCTACCGGAGGAGTCACTAGCCCTGTTATTGGAACTAGTCGTTCCAATAACAGATTTGTTATCGTTTTTCCATGAATCTTTGTTGAAAACACTTCTCAAGTAATCTGTCTCGGCGGACTGATTACAAACATGTTTTTAGAACATTCCGCAGACAGTTCTCAAGTAATCTTGGTTACAATCATGTTTTTAGGACATTCCGCAGACAGTTTCCTTGACAAACTGGACGAAAACCTTGAGATATTGCTCATCAGGCCCCCAAGGAAAGGAAGGAGCAAAACTATTCCTAACAGTGGTATTGGAAAGTGCCCAAACAGGAGACTCCATCATTCTCCTGAGGGACTTCAATGCCCACGTGAGCAACGGCAGTAGCACCTGGGGGGGCTTGATTGGTAGGAAAAGCTTCCCTGATCTGAACCCAAGCGGTGTTTTGTTGTTGGACTTCTGTGCTCGTCATAGTTTGTCCATAACAAACACCATGTTTGAGCACAAGGGTGTCCATCAATACATGTGGCATCAGGACACCCTCAGCAGGAGATCGATGATCGACTTTGTTTGTCACTTGCTTTTTCATTGAACCTCTTTGGACCTCTGTCATCTGATTCACTTCCCTCCGAGCTGTCCTGATATTAGCATCCAACCGTTGACTCCATGGTGCACATTGGAGTGGTTGCACTTATAGCCAAGCATCTCAAGGATCCCTGCTGCTGAAGCGTAAACCAGTTTATTGGTTTCTGTGATTGTTGTGGTAGGAATTGCCCTCAATGCTTCATTCGCAGTTTTCGCAAGACTTTCAGTTGGTACTTTACTCAATCGTTGTAGTTTGTGTCGGAGTTGCCTGGTGTTCATTCTAGACATGATCTTTCAGCTAAGTTACTACCTCGCTCAGTGTAACGGTAGTTATTAGGGCTGTGTTCTCAAGTTCTGGTTGGGAGTGTGGTATATTCTCCTCTCTGATCTGATGTTGTGGCTCTCCGATGGTGTTACAATTGTGTTGTATTTCGTCAGTCTCAAGTTGTGATGGCAGTTGCCATTTGTGGACGTTAGAACATTGAGCTACTAGTTGCTTGGCAGTTAGCCTTGATTATTCTACATTCTCTACATGTAATTTCTTTGAGTAGGATTACTTGAGTAGTTGCATTCCAACAGAACCTAGTTCTCACATCTTGTCCATTCTTATCTTGTTCCAGTAGCCTACTTTCTATCGAGGTGCTCTGGTTCCCCAGCACCTGACGCAGACCTGGTTTGGCTGGGCGACGTCTGAGCCAGCATGACATGTGTTTCATTGTCTCTCATGGGTTATGAGGTAGGCAGTAGCATTAAGGGTCTTTCCCGAGGACCCCCACTAGATTATTTTGGTTGCTCGTCATTGTTATGTTAGTTGCCTCATCAATGCTCATTGGACCCTCTGGGTATCGACTGGAAATACATATACATAAAAGGGGCCTAAATTAACACCCGCCAATTACGGGTTAAACTTTTATTTGGCGGGTAGAAAATTTGTCTCACTAGGCAGGTGAGACATTGTTCATCATCTCTGACATGGGGCTCAAACTCACTACCATGACTTTTAGGTGTCTGCTTTCCCTCTCCACTTGGCCACCACAAACATCCATCCTAGAGTTGGTTTAAACATTTAATTCTGATTTTATTGCATAGATTTGATCATCACCTTTGCCACAGCAGCTCGTGCATTCAGGGGCTGCATGCAATTTCCGCACTTGCGTGCTTTCATTTCGAGCTTGATATTGCTGCATTCAGGTGTGCTGGTAATTTGTGTAATTTGTTCACACT
The DNA here is from genome assembly GCA_036245035.1 of Adrianichthys oophorus. NCBI lineage: Eukaryota > Metazoa > Chordata > Actinopteri > Beloniformes > Adrianichthyidae > Adrianichthys > Adrianichthys oophorus. Next base: position 148,673 of record BSAI01000161.1, read on the forward strand.
GACCTCAGCCATCACCAACACACACTTACTTGTTGCTCCATGTCATTGTTACTCTTTGAAATGACTGAGACTCACAACTACAACACACTGATCTGTAAAAACGCACACAGTAGGGCAAAAAGAAAGTTGTAAATATTTCAATGTAATCGTGATTTTTCTCCGCAAGACATAAAAAAGATTCCATAAAGATTAAAATAAGTGATGAACATCAAAATATTTACTTTAAAGTTTTTTTATTGCCGTGTGGAGAAAAAACATGAATGCACTGAAATATGTGCAACTTTTTTCCTTTCTATATCATCATCAATTAGCTCTTAGCTATACGCTAAGAGCAAGCGCAACATTGACTCCCTGATCCACACCACCAGGATCTACAGTACTGACATTGGGATGTCATTTGGGCTTAGGTAATGCAGTCGGATGGGGACAAAGAGGCAAGGTAGTCCACACTGGCGGGGTCTCACTCCCAGAAGGAAAAAACGAAGACATTGAGGACAGTTCCAAGTACCTTGGAATTCCAAAGGGAAATGGTAACATGGAGCAACAAGAAAAGCTGCAACAGCCAAATACCTCCAACAAGTAAGGCAAGTCCTGAGAAGCCAGCTCAATGGCAAGAACGAGTAAGGCAAGTCCTGAGAAGCCAGCTCAACGGCAAGAAAAAAAACCCGGGCAATAAATAACTACACACTGTCAGTTATGAGATACCCTGCAGGAATAATAAGATAGCCGAAGGAAGAGATATAGACCACGGAAATAAAGACACGAAAGCTCCTCGCCATACATGGAGGGTTTCATCCCAAGTCCAGCACCCTGAGACTGTATGCTAGCCGCAAGAAAGGAGGCAGAGAGCTAGTGAGCGTAGAAGCCACTATACAGGATGAAATTTTCTAGATGCATGAACACATGAAGCTCAAGGCCCCAACTAACAGTGTGCTCTGTGAATGTCTCAGGCAATGGACAGCAGAGGATGCACTGCTGGAGGACAGATCCTAATGGAAAGACAAGCCCCTGCATGGGATGTACCACCGAACCATAACTGAAGTGGCTGATATCAAAAATTCCTACCAATGGCTAGAAAGGGCTGGCCCTCGGGACAGCACAGAAGCGCTCATCCTGGCAGCTCAGGAACAAGCCCTGAGCACCTGAGCAATAGAGGCTCAGATCTACCACACCAGGCAAGACCCAAGGTGAAGGCTGTGCAAAGAGGTGCCTGAAACAGTCCAGCACATAACTGCAGGGTGTAACATGTTGGCCAGGAAAGCATGCATAGAGCTCCACAACCAAGTGGCTGGAATGGCATACTGGAACATGTGTGCAAAATATGGACTGGAAACCCCAAAGTCAAAATGGGAAACACCACCGAAAGTGGTAGAGATTGAGAGAGCACAGATAATGTGGGACTTCCACATACAGACGGACAGGATGGTAATGGCAAACCAACCAGACATTGTAGTGGTGGATAAAAAAACAGAAGAAAGCTGATGTGGTGGATGTGGCAGTACCAAGCGATGGCAACATCTAGAAGTAGCAGTGGTGCCCATGGTAATTGAAACCCCCAAACTGGAAGAGTGGCTATAGCCGAACCCTGGAAAGACCTCAGACATGTCAGTCCAGAAAAGCGCAGTGCTAGGAACAGCTAAGATACTGCAAGACCCTCAAGCTCCCAGGTCTCTGGTAGAGGAGACCCGAGCTTGGTGGGAGGTACCACTCGCGGAGGGTGAGAGAGTCGTTTTTTGTTTTTTATATTACGGCTGTCAACGTGTTTTTAATTGATAGCATCTATATTTACCGGTGTATGTGCATATATATATATATATAACATTTTTTTAAAAATTAACCCTTTATTATTTATTAAAGCAGATTAATTACAAATCAGAAGCGACTGTCTTCCACCATGTGCAGACGGTTCAGGGTTCCACAGCGTGGGTCAGTTTCTGAAAATAAACAATTTGCCGGGCACTGTCCCACTTCTAATATGGTCACTTATAAAAGAAAAAAAATATTGAATTGATTTTTATTTATTTATTCCTGTTCTTTTTTCGGTTTAGACTTCTTTCTCACAAAAAGTGGACTTTAATTGGTGGTGCGGCCTGTTGTCACGGTAACTCAACAAGTGTCGCTGCAACGGCAAAGGAAAGCAATATTAAATACTTATTGTCAATAAAGCATCAGTTCAAAGACAAAGTTCACAACTTACTGCTTGTTTTTTTCCAGAAGATGAAGCAAAAAGTTTGTTTTAAAGAAGCAGTGATATATAATAATTAAGCTATGTGACCGGAACTTCTTTTTGTGCGCGTGAATACACAGCCAATCAGATTTGAGGATTCTCCTAAACCATTTAAAGTTCAGAAAAGCAATGTTTGTTTCTTATGATTGTATATCAGCATCATATTTCTTTTCTTGGAGTAATACTGCAAACATAAAAGTCTTTACAGTTCTGCGTGTCTTACTGTAGATGTGTTTTATGCACACAAATTACATTTCTCGGATATATGAGTTAACACTTGACAAATTAAAACATTTCAGACAATAAATATGAAGGAAAATTTTTCTCTCTGGCCTCTTTTTTGTTCGAAAGGTAAAATAAAAATTTTCACACAATTCGCAAACTTCTATTTCACTTTATTGTCATTATAAAACCTCAAATAAGTAAAGACAACACTAATGAATGGACTTAATAATCACATCCTACGGGTGTGGAAGCACGCACATGCTCATTTGGAAAACCCAGCTCTCAGGTGTGCTATAGAAGGCAGCAGGTGAGTTCACCTGTCTTCACCAAAAATGAAGGAGAAAGAGAAGACTTGAATGATATAGAAGAAGAGGAGAGGGAGACAAATAGGAATTACTGTACAAGTTTAAATAACAGGATCAGTATCAAAAAGGATATAGACCAAAAAAATAAATGAATAAATTAATAGGAAAGAATTACAAAGGAGATGTGGGCAAGTTCACTGGAAGGCTTAAAGTAGTGCAAGAGCAAGTAAAAGAGACATAGAATATTGCATGTTTACTAAATACACAGTGATCCCTGTGGAGAGGGCGCTCTCAATTATCCCTATTAGCCTGGTTGAGGGAGCTTAGTCCCTTTTAGTCCTGCCCTCCTGAGCAGGCAGGCAGGCAAGCAAGCCTACTACATTTTGCATCCAGTGGAAATCCCACTAGAGCAGGGGTGTCCAAAGCCAGGGGTGGAGGAGGCGTGTGGATCCATATACACCAGTTTTATTATGCAGGAGCACAAAGGGAGCAGGCAAAGGCGAAGAGAGTAAACAGGCCAAGGTCAAAACGCAGCAGCGAGGCGGGAGTCGAGAACAAACAGGCAAAGGTCGGCAAACAGGAAATCCAGAAATAATATAACGCTTAGACTGAACAACACTGAGGATGAACAAGACTACGCAAAGAACAGAAGGCAGAGGAGAGCTTAAATCCAGTGCCAGTGATGACCAGATGACAATCAGCTGAGTAAACAGGAAGTAGATGCAGTGCAAACAGGGTGCTGGCGATCAGAACTCGGGAGAGGGCTCCCTCTGATGGTCGAAGTGGGAGGCATCTGGATGATTCCTGAGACCAGGCCTCAAAGGCCAACATCCTGCTGGTTTTTCAGAAATCCTGTCTCATCTGTTGCTCATTACCTTTATTAGGTGTGTTTAGCCAATAAGAAGCTTCAATGGCAGGGTTTGTTGGAAAACAGGTAAGACACGGGCTTTCGAGGCCTACACACCATCCCCATTGGGACATCCCCAGAGTTGTAAAGAGTACCTAAAACTATTCTTGAGTAAGAGTACAGATACCTTAATGTAAATTTACTTCATTAAATTAAAGTCACCAATCCTGAAAAGACTTGAGTAAAAAAAAGTATTAAAGTATGCGATTTTAAAAGTACTTCAATAATTTACTTATACTGAATGTAGGCTCAAAGAACACCAAGAAATGTGATGAAACAAAAAAAATGAGAGAAACTATTAATTCATGAGGTTTTATTTCCTAATATTTAAGGAAATCAAACATCTTTAATATTTCAAACAAAATAGATAAAAAATAGAACAAAAAGTCAGTCTCAGTCACACTTGAATGTTCAAAAGACGCACAAACAATTTTTTCATTCATTCATACAATTTTTCATACAATTTTTACAAAAAAACAAGTAGTAAATTTAAAATTCAGTGCTGACTTGGAGTCAAGAGTACCTAGCTGCAGGTAAAATAGCAGACGCAATAGCAGAAAAACCAGATGAAGCCAATGGATGTCCAAAACGGAATTTGTATTTTATCTAAAGGGCGGGAGTCTGTGATCTCCAAAACGGAAGATGTTAATATTATTTTTTTGTTTATGTTCTTATTGATATCTTTGGTTGAACTTTTATTTTATTTATTTTTCAACCCTCTTGAACCGACGGACGCCCTCAGGCGTCCTTCTGCCATGCAGCTGTGAGTTCAGCAAAATAGAACCATTTAAATATTCTGTGATTAACATTTTATAGAAAAAAGAGAGAATCCATCCATCCATTTTCTTCCACTTATCCGGGACCGGGTCGCGGGGGCAGCAGTCTAAGTAAAGATGCCCAGACTTCCCTCTCTCCGGCCCCTTCCTCCAGCTTCTCTGGGGGGGACCTCGAGTCATTCCTAGGCCACCCGAGAGAAATAGTCTCTCCAGCGTGTCCTGAGTCTTCCAGGGCCTCCGCCCAGTGGGACATGCCCAGAACACCTCCATAGGGAGGTGCCCAGTTGGGGCATCCGAACCAAATGCCCAAGCCACCTCAACTGGCTCCTCTCAATGTGGAGGAGAAGCAGCTCTACTCCGAGCTCCTTCTGGGTGACCGAGCTACTCACCCTATCTCTAAGTGAGCGCCCAACCACCCTACAGAGGAAGCTCATTTCAGCCGCTTGGACCTCCGTTCTTTCGGTCATGACCCATAGCTCATGACCATAGGTGAGTATTGGGGCATAGATCGACCAGTAAATTGAGAGCCTTGCTTTCTGGCTTAGCTCTCCCTTCACCACAACGGACCGGTACAGCGAACACATGACGATGGACACAGCACCAATCCGCCTGTCGATCTCCCGCTCCAATCTTACCTCACTCATGAACAAGGCTCCAAGATACTTAAACTCCGCCACTTGGGGAAGGAGCACTCCACCCACCCAGAGAGGACAAACCACCTTTCTCCGGTCGAGGACCATGCCCTCAGACTTAGCGGTGCTGACCCTCATCCCAGCCGCTTCACATTTGGCTGCAAACCGTTTCAATGCATGCTGGAGGTCCTGGCTCGATGAAACAGAAACCAACAGGACAACATTGTCTGCAAAGAGCAGAGAAGAAATCCTGTGGTTCCCAAACCTGACCCCCTCTGGACCCTGGCTGCACCTAGAAATTCTGTCCATAAAGACAATGAACAGAACCGGTGATGAAGGACAGCCTTGCTGGAGTCCAACATGGATTGGGAAAAGGTCTGACTTAGTGCTAGCTATGTGGACCAAGCTCCTGCTCTACTCGTACAGAGAGCGGACAGCCCTGAGTAAGGCTCCCCAGACCTCATACTCCCAAAGTACCCTCCACAGAACATCACAGGGCACACGGTCGAACGCCTTCTCCAAATCCACAAAACACATGTGGACAGGATGAGCAAACTCCTACAGACCCTCCAGCACCCTAAAGAGGGTTTAGAATTGGTCCACAGTTCCACGACCAGGACGGAAACCGCATTGTTGTTCTTGGATCTGAGGTTTGACTATCGGCCGGACTCTCCTCTCCAGTATCCTGGCATTGACTTTCCCAGGGAGACTGAGGAGTGTGATTCCCCGGTAGTTGGAACACACCCTCCAGTCCCCCTTCTTGAAAAGGGGAACCACCACCCCTGTCTGGCAGTCCAGTGGTACTGTTCCCGACTGTCACGCGATGCTGCAGAGACGTATTAACCAAGACACTCCCACAGCATCCAGAGACTTGAGGTATTCAGGGCGGACCTCATCCACTCCCGGTGCCTTGCCACAGAGGAGCTTGTTAACTACCTCGGTGACTTCAGCTTGGGTAATGGACAGCCCCACCCCAAGGCTCTCAGCCTCTGCTTCCTCAAGAGAAGGCGTGTCAGCAGGATTGAGGAGATCCTCGAAGTATTCCTTCCACCGCCCAACAAATGTCCCCAGTCGAAGTCAGCAGCTCCCCACCTGCACTGAAAACGGTGCCTGCAGAAAATTGCTTCTCCCTCCTGAGGCGCTGGATGCTTTGCCAGAAGCTCTTCGAGGCCAACCGATAGTCCTTCTCCATGGCCTCAATGAACTCCTCCAATGACCAAGATTTTGCCTCTACAACAGCCTGAGCCTCTGCTCGCTTAGACTGCCGATACATGTCAGCTGCCTCTGGAGTCTTACAAGCCAGCCAGACCCTATAGAACTCTTTCTTAAGCTTGACGGCGTCCCTTACTTCCGGTTTGGGGATTGCTGCCATGACAGGCACCAGAGACCTTGCGACCACAGCTCCGAACAGCAGCAGAGACAATGGAGGTGGAGAACATGGTCCATTCAGATTCAATGTTACCAGCCTCCCTCGGTACCTGTTTGAAGCTCTCCCGGATGTGGGAGTTAAAGACTTCCCTGACGGAGGGCTCAGCCAGACGTTACCAGCAGACCCTCACTGTACGTTTGGGTCTGCCAAGTCTTTCCAGCCTCCTTCCCCGCCATCGAATCCAACTCACCACCAGGTAGTGATCAGTGGACAACTCTGCCCCTCTCTTTACCCGAGTGTCCAAGACACACGGCTGAAGGTCACCTGAAACGACTACAAAGTCGATCATGGATCTCCTGCCGAGGGTGTTATTGCAATTATATTGCAAATATATTTTGCAATTATTTGTAGTCTTTTGGATAAAAACGATCTTTTATTTTAACAAATAAGGCGAAAGATGAAGGTCGATCTCTGACGGCTGCAATGCAGACCAGAGTTCCCACTGTGGGGATGGAGCTGAACGGAGCTATCTGCTACAAGAAATCCAACAACGAGGAAACCAATATTACGAATATTACGAAGACAATTTATAAATGTACTGTGTTCTCATTCCTTCATTCATTTTTTGGAATGAATTACTGTACTGTGTTCTGATGATAAAAACAAGCTGGCTGGTTTATAAAAAAAAAAATTGGATACATTTTTGTGAGGAAATTAACTGATAAATAACTAGTCCATTGCAATGTTTATTTTTATTTTCACACAGCTGAGCCATTTACAGGCTCGTGCGAGGCAGCACTTTTTCTGTACTTCTTTCTTGTACTTTACTGAAAATACCTTTCAATAATAATCTTTCTATGTTCCTAATGGCAATAATTCAAGTGTTTTTAGTTCGATCAAACTGAAAATGATCTGAAATGAAGCACAGACGCAAATTGGAGCAGACGTCTCAGATTACTCAGTGTTACACCATCTGCTGAGCAAGAGTGGATTATGATGGACATTTTTATTATTAGTGGACATTGGATTATGATTTGATTCTGATTATTATATTTTATAATTACCTGTAACACTTGTGAGTTCAGAGAAAGTCTTGTGTTTTTTTCCTTATAGTCAAACCATATCAGCCTTACATATTCATGCTGAATGAAGCCTTTACAGCACACTTGTTTTAAACAAAAATACTTAATTTCATATTTAAAAATTAACATAAAAATCCAAACAAATAAATAGCATGAGCATTCATAAATACTTTCTAAAATAAATTTAAGCCATCATAATAAACAGAAACATTCAAAAAATAAAACCTAATTTAACAAATACAGTGATAAATGTTACATTTTACAGGGTCTTTCATGTCTCTCCTGCTTTGCCAACAAAAAGGTTCCTGTCCTGGCCCTCTATGCTTTCGGTCAGTCTGACAGCAGACCAGATTTTGGGTTGACCCACTGGACCATAGGGCGTCTAGTGGAGCAGCTTCGTTTTCCTGGCACATCTTACCGTGTATTAACCAGGACCTTTGACATACCACGCTCCACTGTGCGTGACATTGTCCACAGAACAGCAGACCACATCCTCCAGCTGATGCACAGCATCATCCTGGTGGATGAACTGCCATTAGTCTCTGCTGGTTTTGAGCAGCTCACTGGGTCTGCTGCCTTCCAAAAGGTCGGAAGCATTTTTATTCATTCCAAATGCAGGCTGTATGTGATTCTAATGTCACATTTTTACATATTTTTGGTGGGTGTCCAAATTCAGTCCACGATTCACGGGTTCTCCGTAACAGCCCAATTTTTATCAAACACCCACCTGAAGGATTCATCATTTTGGGTGACAGTGGGTATCCCTGCATTGTGCATCCCATCACGCTGCTGACACCCTACAGGGAGGAATGCGTTTGAGCCCCGTTACAGCAGACACCACGCCAGGGAACGCTCTGTGGTGGAGAGAGCATTTGAGAGGATGAAGACAAGATGGAGAGAAATATTTTTAGAGGCGTTGAAAGTAAAACCAACCTTTGCAGTTAGAATAATTCAGCGCCATCCTGCACCATCAGTGATGATCAGTGCATCATTGAAGGGGACTGCTTGGAGCCCACAGCCTCTTGGCTGAAGAAGCCTCTTCTGTCTCCTCTTCCTCTTCCCTGTCTGCCCCTGTTCTTGTGGCACTGAGGCAGGGGATGGTGCAGAGGATGTGGAAGCGCTCTCCTCCCAGAATGAGGCGATGAGACATGGAGGCCTCATTGATTCCCTGCTGCCAATCGCCTAATTTCATAAGGAGAACCACTTCCACAAAGCTGCTGATGGTTCCTCTGCTTCAGTGCCACTGCTGGTGGGAAGCCTTATAAGTTCCTTCAAATATCAAAACAGATACTTGTGAACAAAAAAATAATTAAAACTACAAGGAACTGTCTAAACCTTCATTTCACAAACCTTCTATGTTTTCTTTAAATTCTCCCACTTAGTTCTTGGCTGCTCTGGCTGGACTAAAGAGGTGGGTCACCTGTATCACAGCTCTAAATAGAAAGTAAAAACAAAAACCTTTACCCCAATGACAATGACTAACAGTTTAAGGATGAATTAATAAACATCTCGGCTGTGAACGTACTCCCACCCGGCGGCTGAGGCGCAGCGTTTGTTTCGCCATCTGCTGGCAGATCAAATTCTGTACGTCAGACGCCCTCGTCTGTCTCTACATGTGTAAACACATTTTAAAAATGTTTTATCAACTCATGACTACGGATAGAAATCACTCCTTTTATTATCTACTATGAACATTTCCACCTTCAACGCAAAACAATAGCATTAGCGTTAGCAAAACGGTAGCGTTAGCGAAACTGATAAGCTCCAGAAGAATATACATCGTTGGTAAAAAAAAAAAAAAGATCTGATATGACATATATTACATTTGTAGCAATGTTAAATTTTACTACAAATACTTAAATACTTACATTTATGTCTTCCTTGAGCGACTTGCTTCTGCCATTTTGAAAATCATTTAAACGCAATGCATTGTGGTCTATCTTTTCCAATGTAGTGACCGCATATGCACGCTTGTTTTTCGCATAGGATTCTGGGAAATTTCTAGTGCACTCGATTTTGTAATTCTGGATTCGGACACCACTAGAGAATGGCGACCGCACTATATAGTGAGTAGTGAATGAATTCGGACATAGCAGCAGACTTCTTGTGCACAATCACAATGTGCACAAGAGAAGAGATAGAGGGAGAGGGACCTGCCATAATATCACACCTCATGCAACTTGCTGTTCTCGTTGTTCCCCCCTTTTCTGTTCTTTGAAATTTCAATATCCTCTTTTAACCATCCAACCCACCTCGACTCTTCCTCTAAAAATAAAACAATGTACCAAATCATTAGTTTGTGAAAATATTGTGTTAGCCTTGAATACAAAAGGGGTTTAAAAAACATAAAACTACACAACCCCCATTTTTCATTACAATGAAATAAATCAAACACAAAAGCAACTATCTGTCTGCTCTATTGATGGAAAGGACGGGTTAGAAACAGAAAAAAGGGTTGGAGAGCAGGAAGTTAGCACTGGATAGCTGTTGTTCTAGTTTTTGGTTTTGGGGTATCCCTATCTCAGTGGCCGTAATGAAGTCCACCATATGAACTTGCGTTGGTGTAACAGGTTATGGTGAAAAAGGTTTTTCACCCACATGTATTCTTTCTTGTCAGATGTTGGCGTGGATGTCTATTCTTACTTCTTACAGGAGTTTTTTGCCAATTTGTTTGTTTCTGTGAAAAAGAATAGTAAACTTTTTGGTTTGTCTTTTTTGTGTGATCTTGGCCAACTGTGTCTTCTTAAAATGTTCTGAGACTCTGTCAAGCACCAGAAACAAAACAAAATGTGCATGGAAATGTCTCTGAATCTCTGAAATAGCTTCTCATGTCCTGTCTCTCATCTGGATTTCAGAGGAGACAGCACTGATGCTGGGTGGCGACACTGTGCTTCTTGCACGCATCATAGAGTGGTGTGAAGCCAAAGACCATGTGGGGGTGCGGGGAGAGGCCAGTCGTCTTCTAGCAGCTCTGATCAGACACAGCCAAAACCCGGTGAGCCTCCGTGAACCAAAAACATCATTCCGTTCTTTGTGGACATTGGCCTCACAACAGCTTCTTCTTTCACAGGAAGTTGTTTGTGCAGTGGCAAAAGAAGGTGGGATTCAACAGCTGATCTCCATGGCAACGAGTGAACATGCCATCATGCAGAATGAAGCTCTAGTCGCCCTGGCAATAGCGTCGGCTCTTGACATTGGTAAACTGTTTCAGAGTATTCACATGATGGGGATGCAAGGATTGAGTTAGACTGACAAGCAAAAATTGAGTATGTAGATGGATAATGCTTAATTTGTATAAAAATAGTGTTTTCTCAAAATCAGTTTTAAATAAAACATATTCATCAAGCTAAGCCATAGGAAAATATTATCATTTCTCAAAAATAAGTTTAAGGTATCCTTGATAGACCATTTCTTGCTGATACAGATATAGATTTGACTGGTTATGTGCTTTACTAACTTTTCTATTTGTATCCAATCAACACACAAAGACATTGTCTGCACTTGCACAGCACAAGCAGAGAAGGTAAAGTCCTTCTTAAACTCACAGTGGGCATGTCACTGAAGCATAGCGGTGGTGAGTGACCTGCAAAGCTCCTGAGATCAGGACTTCCTCTCTGCTTAATTATTTCATGAATACTGCACAGAAACACAGAGGAGTGGTGGGAAATGTGTAAACAAACTGTTTGCACACTTTTTTCTGTAGCCTTGGATTCTTCTGATCAGTGAGATACATAAAAGTCAGCTAAAACAGTTACATCAAAACCAAGATTAGTCAGTTAGATCAACCAATCAGAAAATACTTAACCTAAGAGTGGGTGCTCTTGTCGGGGGGATGGGGGAGGGGGGTTGCATGTGAGAGGTTGTTGTTCAGTCTGCATTTGCATTGCTCCTAAATATTGATGGTAAGACTCAGATAGTTACTAAGCTGTGCATTAGTTTTTACACCAAAAAAACAGGTTCAAGCTGAGAGTTTGTATGTTTGTGGCGTCCACAGAGTCTGTGAAAGATCCCTTAAGAGAAGCAGAGCTCTTACCTGAGCTGAAGAAGATCCTTGAGGATCCTGCTGCAGCTGTCGAGGTCAAGTTCAGCACTTTGGGTCTCATCTGCACCTTGGCTAACTGCAGTAAGGGTTTGTTTTAACAAAACACATTTTATAACGAGTTTAAACATTATTCAAGAGAAAAGCTAGAGGGAGACAGTCTCTGAAATCAGCACCTGGTCCATCTTGACTTAATGTATTGTAGCTAAGAAAGGTAAAAAAGCAAGGAGCTCCAACATTTTGACTATACTGCACAGTAATTACTATTGGAATAAAAATGGTAACTCCATCCATCGATTCATCCATTTTCAAACCTTGCTGAATTTTGGGATCATAGGGCGTCTGGAGCCAACCCAGCTGTTGTTGGGGGATGGCAGGGTACACCTTGAACAGGTCCCCAGTCTGTTGCAGGACCACACACACACACACAAGCACACATCCACACATACACAGAAACACACACATGCACTCCCAGGGAGATTCCGGAGGAGAAGACCTGGAGGCCAAGGTGAAGTCCTTCATGGAGAATCAGCGGAAGATCCCCAGGGTGGAGGTCCAGAAGATCACCTTCCACAGGGTTCACCGACTGGGAGGAAGGAGATCTAATAACCAGCGTCCAAGAGCAATAGTAACTAAATGTGAGAACTATAAACTAAAGGAGCTAGTGAAGAGCCACGGCTGGGAGCTGAAGGGAACCCACTTCAGCGTGAACTACATCAGTTCCCAACGGAGATCCTGCAGTGCAGGATGATTCTTTTTCCGCTGAGAAGGAAGCACCTCACCGCCTGAGATCACAACATGGCTGTGCTGAAGACCTGACATCCATGCTGTGCTGATGATATCAGCTAAACTTCTTTAAATGAATGGATATCGGCTCATCAACAATCCACACCTCCATCTGCTTGAAGTTTATTTCCCTCCCCTCCCATGTTTCTGTTGTTGTTTTTCTTTTCTTCTTTCTTCATTTTAGTCGTCCCCCCCCCCCCTTATATTTAAATCAACCAAAGGTCCTCGGTAAGTAGCTATTTATTTTTGGATGGAAAGGGCACACATCCACATCTCGCACAAACTCGCCGACATACCACAAACACCTCACATAGGCTCACATACGGCGCACACAACAGGCAGCTCACACAACCAGGAAACTCCCGAACACACAGCCCTCCCTGTGCCCTGGTCAGCAGGCACGCGCACACGGACTCACAGGCATGAACAGACACACATGCATTATTTAGCCTTCCACTCTCTCAGTCAGTGCAGTCATGTCCAGTCTGAACATCTTTAGCTGGAATGTGCGTGGACTTGGCTCTGGGCCAAAGAGGCTGAAAGTTTTCAACCATCTGAATGATCTAAAAGCAGATCTAGTTTTACTGCAGGAGACCCACTTATCCAGATCAGCTGATCATCTCCTGTGCTGCTCACAATTCCCATTCATCTACTCAGCTAGTTACAACTCCAAACAAAGAGGAGTTGCTATTTTGATTAATAAAAATATTACATTTACTCATAAGAACACAATTGTTGATTCAGAAGGCAGATTTGTAATTATTAACATATCATTTCAGAATAAAGATTTCTGTATAGCCAGTATCTATGGTCCCAATGCTGATGAATCCTCCTTCTTTCACAGATTCTTCACCTCACTTTCAGTTCATTCTGATTCCACAATAATTATAGGAGGAGACCTCAATTTGGTTCTTGATCGTGATCTCAGCACAGCAGGACACCAGCGTACATGGCGTTCTGCAAGTATTTTGAAGCAGTACATGGATGAGTTGGGTCTCTGCGACGCTTGGCGCTCATGTCATCCAAACACTAAAGGGTTCACTTTCTTTTCTCCAGTTCACCACTCACAGTCTCGTTTAGACTACTTATTAGTCAGTAATTCTCTTTTAAAAGATATCAAGGATTCCAACATTCATCCAATTATCATTAGTGATCATGCACCAGTTTCTGTAAATATTTTTAGAGAAATACCCACACCTTCTGGCTTAATACTTCTCTGTTAATAGATCAAGATTTTTTTTATACAAAGTAATAATACTCCTGACTTTTCACCATGTGTTCTTTGGGAAACAACAAAAGCAGTGATGAGAAGAAAAATTATTTCTTATTCAACAAATAAAAAAACACAAAGAGAAAGCAGATTTATTAGAAATAGAAAATAAAATCAAAGATCTAGAGGCTGCTTATGCTGCTTCTGCACAAGAACACATTCTGGGAGATCTGAAAAATTTAAAGCTTCAGTTAAATGACTAGCCTTAGCTAAGTGCTAGCACGGCCTCCACCTCATCTGCATTTACTCCTCTGTCTTGCTCCATGTGCCATATCTTCAGTGAAGATCCTGCCTCCTTTAGTGAAGATAGTGGCAGATGTGTTAAGTGTAGCCTTATTTTAGATTTGGAGGCAAGACTAGAGCAGTTAGAAGTGCAGCTCCACACAGTGGATGCTAAGTTGTTACCAGCAGTGCGGCTCGCACTAACCGAGCTAAACTGCCAAGCACCCCAGTCCCTCTCGGGCAAACCTCAAGATAAGTTTGTACTGGTGGGAAGGAAGCATAGTGCCAAACGTAAAAAATTAAGAGCACCCGAAGCTCCCGCTACGTAATAAGTTTTCTCCCCTCGGCAACACGCCAGATGAACCGTCAACTCTAGTTATTGTCTCCTCTGAAGTTAAATACATGAAGCTCCTGACAGCTACAGTCAGGTGTTTTCCGGGAGCCAGAGTTGGTGACATAGAAGGGAACCTTAGAATGTTAGCCTAAAGTAAGTCCAGGTTCTGTCAAGTCGTGATTCACACAGGCGGTAATGACACCCGACGGAGACAATCAGAGATCCTTAAATCAAACGTTGAATCTGTGCGTAAACTTGCTAAATCGATGTCGGACACTGTTATTTTCTCTGGTCCCCCGCCGAACCTAGTCAGTGATGAAGTGATGTACAGTCGCTTTTCGTCATTTAACCACTGGTTAACCAGTTGGTGCCCAGAAAACGGCGTTGGCTTTGTTAACAATTGGAGCGCGTTTTGGGGAAAGCCCGGTCTCATGCAGAGAGATGGCATCCATCCCACTTTGGACGGCGCTGCTCTTCTTTGTAAGAACATTTCTGCTAGCATTAGCCGTGCATCCTGACAACCCAGAGACGGGACCCGGACACAGAGCAGCAGTTTAAAACCCTTTAGCGCTGGTGCAAACCCCATATTGAGTTAGTCCAGCAGCTGCTAGCTTTAGCCCATGTACTGTACCGTGGCAGCAACCCCCGAACCCGTTGGTGGACACCGGAAGTAAGGGATGCCGTCAAGCTGAAGAAGGAGTCCTATCAGGTCTGACTGACTTGTGGGACTCCAGAGGCAGCTGACAGGTATCAGCGAGCTGCGGCTCAGGCTGTAGTGGAGGCAAAAACTCGGTCCTGGGAGTAGAAGGGGGGACCTTAGGGTGTGTTCCAACCACAGGGGAATCACACTCCCCAGCCTCCCTGGGAAAGTCAATGCCAGGTACTGGAGAGGAGCGTCCGGCCAATAGTCGAACCTCTTTGCAGATGATGATGTGCTGTTGGCTTCATGGAGCCAGGACCTCCAGCATGCATTGGAACGGTTTGCAGCCAAGTGTGAAGCGGCAGGGATGAGGATCAGCACCGCTAAGTCTGAGGCCATGGTTCTCGACCGGAGAAAGGTGGTTTGTCCTCTCTGGGTGGGTGGAGTGCTCCTTCCCCAAGTGGAGGAGTTTAAGTATCTTGGGGTCTTGTTCACGAGTGAGGGAAGATCTGAGCGTGAGATCGACAGGCGGATTGGTGCTGCGTCCACCGTCATGCGGTCGCTGTACCGGTCCATCGTGGTGAAGAGAGCTAAGCCAGAAAGCAAAGCTCTCAATTTACCGGTCGATCTACGCCCTAATACTCACCTATGGTCATGAGCTCTGGGTCATGACCGAAAGAACGAGGTCCCGGATCCAGGCGGCTGAAATGAGCTTCCTCCGTAGGGTGGCTGGGCGCTCACTTAGAGATAGTAGGAGGAGCTCAGTCACCCGGGAGGAGCTCGGAGTAGAGCTGCTGCTCCTCCACATTGAGAGGATCCAGTTGAGGTGACTCGGGCATTTAGTTCGGATGCCTCCTGGACGCCTCCCTAGGGAGGTGTTCTGGGCATGTCCCACTGGGAGGAGGCCCCGGGGAAGACCCAGGACACGCTGGAGAGACTATGTCTCTCGGCTGGCCTGGGAACGCCTCGGGGTCCTCCCAGAGGAGCTGGAGGAAGTGGCCGGGGAGATGGAAGTCTGGGCATCTTTACCTAGACTGCTGCCCCCGCGACCCGGATAAGCGGAAGAAAATGGATGGATGGATGGAATTTGTTAAAAATGTATCTGTCTGCTAAGTAAAATAAATATTACACAATGGGAATTTGTTGTTAAAAAGAGTAAATGATGAGAGGTCGCCCCCACCCCTGCTGACATCTGCTTCTGTGTTTCAGGCCTGACGAGGGATGAGCTGATCTCTGTAAACATGAAGGAGAGTCTGAGCAAACTGACGGATCACAGCAGCAGCAAACTGGCTTCCCAGGCCAGTTCCATCCTGAGCCTGCTGTGACTCCAGCTGAGGCTGCGGGTCATCTTCATGTCCATTTGTCTTCTAGATGCAGCTGGCACCGGGGGGACTTTGTTTTGTGGGATGCAATCAGCTTGAACTCTAACTTCAACTCTAAAACTCTAAAACTAACATTTTTTGTTAAAAAAAATATTTTTGAGATTATAAATGAACAAAAAGCTAATGGTGATATTTGCTGATTTGGAGAGAACCTTTGTTAGATAGTTTTTTTGAAGTGAAGATGTAGACATGAAACTTCATTTTTCTGTCCTGTCCATTGTTTTTCCAAAATGACACCTCAGGTTTCATGAATGTTAGTGGAAAATCAGAAAAAAATGAATATAAATATTTGTCTGACTCTTCCTGCAGAATCTCGTACTTTAATTGTTGTACAAATAAAAGCTCTTGATGTCTCTGAAGACAGGGCTGTTCTTTCCTCATGCTGCTCCCTGAATAAATGTCGGAGGCTAAAAATTCCTCTTAGAAAAAACAATGCTACAACAGAATCGCCATTGGTCTTGGCACCCAGAGTTGTAAAGAGTACCTGAAGTAAAAGTACCTTACTGTAAAAATTACTCCATTACCTTAAGTCATTACATTAAGTCACCAATCTCGAAAAGACTTGAGTAAAAGTATGCGATTTTAAAAGTACTTCAGTAATTTACTTATGCTGAATGTAGGCTCAAAGAACACCAAGAAATGTGAAAAAAAGAAACTGTTAATTTATGGGGTTTTAGTTCCTAATGTTTATAGAAATTAAACTTAACATCTTTAATATTTCAAACGAAATAGATTAAAAAAAAATAGAACAAAAAGTCAGTCTCAGTCACACTCAAATGTTCAAAAGACACAAAAACAATTTTTTCATTCATTCATACAATTTTTACCAAAAAAAAAAAAATTTTAAAGTAGTAAAACGTAGTAAATTCAAATCAGAGTTGGAGTGACTTGGAGTCAAGAGTACCTAGCTGCAGGTAAAATGGCAGACGCAATAGCAGAAAAACCAGATGAAGCCAATGGATGTCCAAACGGAATTTGTATTTTATCTAAAGGGCGGGAGTCTGTGATCTCCAAAACGGAAGAAGTACTTTTATGTTAATATTTTTTTGTTGTTTATGTATGGAGAGAAATTAGTATCAGTCCGATTTGTGCATGCGTAATCCTTGATTTGTGCGTAACTTTAGGTTTGTGCGTGCGTAATTCTTAACTTGTAACTCATATAATACATTTTGTGCATAAGTACAAAAAAAAAAAAAATACAAAATACAATTTACACATGCACAACTTAAAATTACAACAGCTTGAAACTAACTACATGCACAAATCTTTGCAATCTTAAAAATTACACACAAATCGCCTATTACGCACAAACAAAACCGCATTTACGCACAAATCTGATTTGACTCTTCTTTGAGACTTTTCTTAAAAAGAAAAGAAAAAAAGACTTATCAAAGAACTCGAAGTTTACTTTTAAAACCAAATATGTACAGCCTGTATATATTAAAAATATATGCTTCTCTGAGACACCAAGTATAATATGGGTGATACAAACGACCACTAGGTGGCAGACCTACAGTGTAGGATGCAAACTTGCTATGTAGACACTCAAGTAGAAAACCCTAATTGACTTTTCTGATGGTTCCAAAAGTCACGCTAGGCTATTGTATTTTATGTTTGTGTCCCAGGTTTTCATTAGAATTTGTTGTTCCTGCAGCTATAGAAAACATGGCCCAAGACTTAGTGGCTGCTCTTGTGACGGAAATTAGTGGCAACTTACCTACATCTGCTGCAACATCAACTCCATCTGTTGGCCATAGTACAACAACTAACACTTCTCGGCCTTCAACCACAGCAGTTAATCAAGCTTTAAAATGGTAAACCTGGAGAGGCTTTAGTCTAAATTCTGACAGTAGTTATGTTTCTTGTCTTTTTTTCTCATAACTATGTTGTAGGGTTGGGCAATATCCTTTAATGATTAATCACGTTTTTGCTCATGAAGATTTAGTTGGGTTTTTTTTTATTCAGCATTTTTCAATTTGCCTAATGGATCATTTGTTATTCTATAGATCAATGATATTGTCAGGATTCAGTCCTCCATTCCCGCCTCCTCTCATCAGAAGGAACTCTCTCCGGATTACTAGCTGCCTCCACTCTCTCTCCCACGTCCTCCCAGCTGTTCGCAATCATCTCATCACCTCCACTCCTCTTAAACCCCACCTGGACTCATTACCGACGCAAAGTATTGTTTTGCTCAACAGACATACCAAGCGCTTACCTGTCTCGTCGGTCTCTGGTTTTGATTCCTCGCCTGTCTTTTGTCTCCCAGCCTCGCTCCATGCCCTCGACATCTGCCTGCCTTTTGACTCTGTTTTTGCCTCTGCCCTTGTCTGCTCAGTTTGCTGTCTTATTAAAACTCTTGTGCTGCTGCACATGGATCCAAACGTCTCTCTGTCCTGGTCTAAGACCTTACAGATATCAACCCACCCAGGATCCACCATCTCATTTTACAAACCACTTTTCAACTTCCTTTTAGTTGAACTTTGAATTTAGGCCAGCAGTAGGATGGAATGATGGAAATGAAACAGTGTTTGCCCCTTTTTTTAACCTGCAATTTCTTTTTAAGAAAATACAGATGGGGAACAAGAAAACATATTGAAATCAGAATTGGTATAAAAAAAATAATAGGTTTCATTTTTAAGCCATATTGTCCAGTCCTACCTAGTATGATTCTGGACATTTTATTGTGTATTGCTTTTACTATAGATCTTGTCTCAAACACATACATTTCTCTCTTTTCAAGGCAATTTCCAAGCCTTTTTAATAAGTCAGAGGCCAAGAAAGGCAAAGGCAGGATCTGCATCCCCAGCCATCCCCAAAGAGTCACAAACATTGCCACATATGTCCATATATTTTTTTGATTTATTTATGCACTGAACTTGAAATATCCACCAGAGTTAAAGCACACCTTTGAGACTCTACAAGAATTATTCATGGAAATCGAGTCAAAGAAATTGTTTTGAAAGCACGTAAAAAAATAGCTGGAAAACCATAATTGGTTTAAAAAATTGGGACTCACTTTGGGGTTATATTTGAACATGTTGATTAATATTGTGAACATTTCCAAAAGTTGTTAAACTAGGGGAAAACAAGCAAAGAGATTTTTTAATTTGTCATTTGAACTTGATGCATGTTGTTATCTTCTATTGTTTAAATCAGATGCATATTATTCAATTTTGGAAAGCAATCAGTCAAGAAGTTGTTAAGGTAAGAAAAAAAATGACAATTTGGTATTTTTAAACGTGCATGCATGCTTCATGCTCCATAAAGTACTTTATAAAAATAAAGTACTTTATAAAAATAAAGTACTTTATAAAAATAAAGTACTTTCAAAGACATTTCCGGTTTTGTTCATTGTAAGTCAAGGTTAGAAACAACACTTTCTGTTTTATAATGACTTGCACTGAGTGACATTTTGATCTTTGATTAAAGAACATATTGATTGTTGTGGGCATAAAGAAAATAGACTGTGGTACTGAATCAAACATCTTAAATTCAAATAACTTAATGGAATTACATGTAACAAATTACAGCAATTTACTACCTAAATCTAATGAAAAAATGTTAAATCAATCCAAGGAATAATATTGAGTTCGACCAAAGTACAAAAAAAAATGGTTGTGTTCATTGGAAAAACTCATAATTAATTTAAATGAAAGAAAAAGTTATACTTAATGGTTTAAATAAACTCAAAATTTTGATTCGATTAAATATAACAAATTACAGAACTGTTGTTAATTGATCCTGAAAACAACAACCACTGCCTTTCACCACGCTTTTGCAGACATCTGTGGCTGGACAGACTTTCAGACATTCATACAGTGCCTTGCGAAAGTATTCAGCCCCCTTGAACTTTTCAACCTTTTGCCACATTTCAGGCTTCAAATATAAAGATATAAACTGCAATAAACAACAAGTGAGACACAATCATGAAGTGGAACGAAATTTATTGGATATTTCAAACTTTTTTCACAAATAAAAAGATGAAAAATTGGGCATGAAACTTTTCAGGTTCTTTTTGGTAAAAAAAAATGGAACTCTTGTATAATTTTCTTACCACTTCACAAGTGTGTGTCACTTTGTGTTGGTCTTTCACATAAAATTCCAATAAAATATATTTATGTTTGTGGTCATAATGTGAGAAAATGTGGAAAAGTTCAAGGGGTACGAATACTTTTGCAAGACACTGTAAAGAGCACAGGCGTTTATTGGAGACCAGCGGTCTATTAGAGACCGGCCATTATTGGAAGATATACCGTAAATCAAAATATGATTGGAGTGGGGCTTTAAGTGGTTTTGAACAGCACTGTAAAGCACTTAGTGATTCTTTCTGGAAAAATTGTACAGAAATAAATGTTGTATACTTACTTCCATATGATTTTTGTCATTTACTTGTTTTTCGTGTCAAGACCAAACTGAGGAAACAAGCTTTTAATTCTGCTGCATCCTGTGCCTTAAACAAGACTGCCTAATTGTATTCCTCTTATTT
Organism: Adrianichthys oophorus; assembly: GCA_036245035.1. Lineage (NCBI taxonomy): Eukaryota > Metazoa > Chordata > Actinopteri > Beloniformes > Adrianichthyidae > Adrianichthys > Adrianichthys oophorus. The sequence goes on from BSAI01000161.1 coordinate 169,355, forward strand.
GTCATTTTAAAAAAGTCTTTTGTGCTCTGATCCTAATTGGTTACTCTTCTACTTAACGATTCAGCTCTAAGATGCCTGTAAAGTTTTGTCTTTTATATTTTGATTCTTATTTGTCTTTCTTCTGTTGTCTAATTCTTTTTTATACTTGTGCTGCTGACGTTTTAGCCAGGTTGCCCTTAAAAAAGAGAGATCTTGAGCTGGTTAAAAATAGAGTTAAAGCAAAAAATATTCTTGAAAAGCCAACCTAGTATAAGTTGATTTCACATGAAGCACAGGCTAAACCATCTTCAGGCATGGATAAAATTATTTATTGTGTTCTAGGTACATCTTTGTCATGGCACGAATGTCTCTGTTTTGTGAAAGTTTGTTTTAAAATAATCAGCAGGACTGCACAGAGGCGTAGCAGTCAGCACTCTTGCCTCACAGCTAGAAGGTCCTGGTTTGAATCCCGACTGGGTCCTTTCTGTGTGGGCTTTGCATGCTCTCCTTGTACATGTGTGAATTTTCTCTGGGTGCTCCAGCTTCTTCTCACAGTCCAAAAACATGCTTCATAGGTTGATTGGTGAATGTTCTTTAGGTGTGAATGTGAGTGTACTCCTGTGAGTGTGTGGTTGTGTGCATGTGCCCTGCAATAGACTGGTGACCTGTCCAGGGTGTTCCCCGCCTTGACCCAACAGTCATTGGGATAGCCTACTGTGACCCTCTGACCCAGAAGTGATGAACCAGGTAAGATGGATGGGATCCTCAGCAGTCTCTCTATGAATGATGGGTATCAGATGGTAGTGAAAGTGAAGCGAGTGATGTGGTTATACTCCTCACCAGGACGAAGGAGACAGTCAGGAAATGAAGCCTAAACACACATGCAAAGACTCTGTGAAGCTGGACTTAAGCTTCAATTAGTTTTAGTGAAGAAAAAAAAACACACACCTGGTTCACAGCATCAGGCCAATTCTGCGTCTCTAGACAGAAGGCGCCATGCTTCCTGTACTTAGTCCCACCTTTTCCTTGCACAGAGCCGTCCAGGAAGTTGGATGTGTAAAACTGGACTCCTGGCTGGCTGGTAGAAACCTTTAGAACCCGACCACTGGCTGGGTGACATACTCTAAAATCAAAAAACCTTACAGTTGGAACAAAGGATTTCCTCATTTCTGCTACCACCCCCCACCCCAATGTCAGATATACTTTGTTCATCGCTCTGTTCTGTTCCCAGGCATGGGAACCAGAACGGTACAGTTGGTGATAACAAAAAATTTGTAAAAAAAAAATAAAACCCATATAAACAAGACCACAAAGATGTTTGAAGAAGAAGAGGCGGAATCTCTGCTGGACTCCACAGAAACAGGTGAAAGTCAGACAGAAGAATCTGTTATGTGTGTGTGCTGGTGAGGGGGGTTCTCACTATCCACCTGGCAGCATGTCGTTCCATCCAGGGATCTAAAGGGAAGGACAGACAGAAGTTGTGATCGAACCCTGGACCAGGAAGCTCTTTGAGCCTTGCTGCAAGCAGAACCGGGTCTCTGAGGTCAAAAGGGGTTCCTTGTACAGCTCTGGTCTCTCCTGTTAGGGCAAACACCAGATATCATACATGCATCTGATGAGAACTATTTCTGATAGTTAAACCATCCTTTGTGCCGGATCACAGATATGCAGGAGTCTGTCCAGCAACGGCGGAATAAAGGCAGGAATCTCTTGAACAGATCTCCAGTCTATCAAGGAAAAACACTGTTCTACCAATCCCAGACATATACCCACGCATATGCAGTGTTGGGAAAGTTACTTCTAAAAATTGACTGTAATCAATTATTTTACTTAGTTACTGGATCAATTTGGTAATTTAATTACTTTAGTCATTACCTATTTGAAAAAGTAATTCACTACTTGTTACTATACTTTTTTCCACTCCGACAAATTCTCAAGGGAAGAACATCTTATACAAACATTGTCTTTCATTTAACAGAGTTCCTTTGAAAAATAGATTAATAATTTCAATAGGACATCTGTGGCTAAATTAAGGTAAACAACTAAAAAATAAAATAAAAATATATATTTTTAAAGCAATAATTCTATGCAAGGTATGAACATGGTTCAAGACATAACCTGGCTTCATTACAATTAGACAAAAGTGTGAAAAATGACACAAAAATAAGTTCCAACATATGTGGTCTATGCTACAGCTCAGAGTCAAATGTGGAAATCCTGTTACGTCATATTCATGTCTATATTCATGTCTATATTCATGTCTATATTCATGTC
>BSAI01000161.1:186607-243616 GCA_036245035.1 Adrianichthys oophorus
TTCATGTCTATGTTCATCTCTATATTCATGTCTATGTTCATGTCTATATTCATGTCTATTTTCATGTCTATGTTCATCTCTATATTCATGTCTATATTCATCTCTATATTCATCTCTATGTTCATCTCTATATTCATGTCTATGTTCATGTCTATATTCATGTCTATATTCATGTCTATATTCATGTCTATATTCATCTCTATGTTCATGTCTATATTCATGTCTATCAAATCTGAAACTAATCCAGTCCTTTGAAAACACAAAGAAACGCCTCCATGTTCATTCTGGCTGACTTTAAGTATTCCATTACAATGAGTTGCACCAGTCTCTCTCTGTCTTTTGTTCTGCGAGTCTACGGAACTATGCACAAACTTTTATTTTTTTCTACCCTTCCTTTTCTACCCTTATACCTCATCGCCAACATCCTACTTTCTTGGTTCCTCTTCTGTTTCGTGTGGTCCAAAAAAGCACAGGTATTAACATGTCCAGAACACTCTGAAACACACTGGTTTTTTATGTTCACATGTTTAGACAGTCAAAGTCAACATCTGACTCTTCATATCATGATGCGTCCTTGCCATGAAAAACACTGCATTTTATGACCGTGTTTACCTGTGGGGATGGAAGTCTCATCAACGGGAAGGAAAGACTCAGCATAGATGGAAACTTGGTGATCGTACACGTCTGCAGCAGCCTGGAGACACACTTCAAGCTTTTACATTGCAGATGTCAAACCTTCATGGATTCATACTGGATCATAGACAAATCAGAGTTCCTCTATGATCTCTAACCACATGCACAGCCAGCTGCTGTTTCAGAGGGAGGGGGTGCAGACCTGGAAGAGGTGATTCAGATAGGAAGGTATTTCTGAGGTGACTCTTCACCAGGGCTTTCAATGCTCCTTTCTTTCCTAGAAAAAACCTTTTGCTTCTTTAACTTGTAAAGGTTCAGGATCTTGATACAAGATTGGTCTAAAAAGATTCAGACATTCAATAAAAATACATTTAAGTTGTCCAGCTGCTGAGGAATTGTATTTAGATACATTATATCCTGCAAAAGGATGGACAGGAATGCAGCCTTCCATTTTCATGCTAATGTGCTTGTGACATGAATTTTAATATGAATCGTTATTCACGTTCTACTGCTTCAGGAAACTGAGCCAGAAGGAAATTCAGAACCACCCTGTGCTGCCGTCATTGGACCATCTGACTTGATTTAAACTCTGCTTGGCTTGAACGAACATTTGTTCAAAGCGACAGTCAACTCCAAACTATAATGTCAACAAACCTGAGCATAGCCTGAACCTCTGAGCGTGGAGGATGTGGTTTTTAGTCACAACTTCAGACAAAGTTTATACCAGAATAATGTTAAACAAGTATAACTTCAAATGTTTGTTCTGATCCAGTTCTTTTTTGGATTTAGTCCACGTTCTCCATTTGTCAATCATCAAGATTACCCAATTCTTACCTGCCCAGCAAGGTTGAAGTAGGAGTGGTTTGTGATGTTGATGGGAGTGGTTCTGTTGGAGCGAGCCTGGTATTCAGCTGTCAATGTTTCACCCTGACACAAAAAACCAGAGGGGTGAGCTCTCTTAGAGTACACATACTAATCCAAAACTCTTCTTGCAACATCCTCTCAAACTGCTTTATCACGTCAGCTGGACAACTTCTTGTAGAGTGAAAACTCCTCATCCAAGGAACTTCTTTAGCCTGTCCAGACCTCTACATGAAATAAACCAAAAATGTCCACCATACAGGACAAGGGCTCGTGAAGGGGGGGTGACATGTCCCCAAGACCTGACTCGGTGGTTTACAGTTATTTGAAGGACAAGGGACACTCTGGGATTCAGTGTCCACAGGTTGGACAAAGACAAGAGATTCCAGAAAGAGGCGAGGGAAGCAGCTTATGCTACAGAATCGCTCCTTAAAACAGAATTGTTGTACTCAGTCATAATCTTTCCTCTATTTTCAGCGCTGTCCTGTCAACACTTCTCAGCAAACCCAGACCATCAGATTCAATGAGATCCCACAAACATCCATCCTGCTATAAAGTTTACCTCCTGCCTAACTTTCACTCAGGCTGAAAAAGTTAATTGGATGAGGAACAAACAACCTCAACTGAACAGGAAAAGTCCAGTGACATGACTGAGTCCACATGGATGGCTGAGAACCTTCTGCCACATCATCCTGTCATTTGTTAGTGAACGTCTGAACCATTTTGCTTAGAGATCAACCAAAAATCAACAATAACCTAGTTTACCAACATTTTAAAAAAAAAAAAGTAAATAAAAAGCAAATACATAGCTCCTAGAAGTGAAGGGGCCGTCAGGCTAAGCAGCAACTTTTATTTGTTTTTTTAAGTTAAATATACCAAAAGTTTTCATAGTAAATTAAGTAAAACTTAAACATGCATTAAATTAGTTATCTTTGTGATAAGTTGAAATACAAAGTACTGGGACTTCCTTGAATCTGTAGCATGTCTTATAAGGGCAAATAAAATTGCAAATAAATAAATAGTTCCCTGAAGTTTAACCACGGAATTAGAACAAAGTTACCAACAATCAGAGAAAATGTGTCTTAAGTTGTCAGCAGTCCCAGTTAATCTTGTAACTACCTAACAAAGACCAAAAAGGTTTTTCTGCTGCTTTTGCCGTGGGGGGAGTTAAACACACAATGTTTTTAATAACAAGTTTTCTAAATCTGTGGTACTGTTTGTTTGAGCTGGCAGTTGAAGGGTTAAGCGGCAGAGATTGTGGTCCAAACAGCAAAGTCATCTTCAGTGTTGTCCAACCAAGCTGCTTCTCTTTGGCAGACCTGGCTAAAGCTGCGTTCACTAGGGACTGGTGAAGACGGAGCACAAAGAAACTTTCTTGCGAGTCGCTTTAATCGCCGATCATGTTGGCGCAGAGAAGAGGGGAGGGGCCACCGTTATACCCTCCCACAGAGCAGCTGAGCCATTTGCACTGTTTGCTCAGTACATGGAGGACATTCGTTCATCTTTAATGAATGATTAACAGCATTAAAGACGATTGCATTAATGCATTAAAAGTGACCACGCTAGTTTGTAGTAGAGACACATGCAGGACTAAATGTGTGGTTTGCATAGTCATTCAGACGGTGAGTTTCACGATGCTCTGTGCCCCATTTCTGCAGAGGACACGAAAAGTGATGGCTTGGTGGCCACACATCCCCGCTTGGACTGACGGGTTCTTCAGAAGTCTGCTTGCATTATCAAAAGGATAAAGATGATGTGGATCTGAGTTCTGCTAAAGTTGTTCCAGCCTGGAGAGACTGACAAAATCTCTGGTGCTAAAAATCAAAGACACAAAAGATCTCTTCAAACTTGAGCAGAACTTTTTCTTTGCAGATCCATTCATATTAAAATATGATTAAGGATGCTTTGTACAAAAGAGAAAAAGATTGTATTCATTCAATCTCGATTAGAACAGCTTGACCAAAACCTGTGCACACAAACAGATAACAAACCTGAATCTAGCTAGAAAAACATTAGGGTATTTACCTGCAGAGTGTAGATAACGCACACCTGGACCTCCCCGGGGTAACCTTGGTCTCCATCTGGACTGTTGAGGCTCAGCTGAACACCGTCCTGCACCTCTGTAGCCAGCCACAAAGCCTGGAGATGTGAGGAGAGTCGAGCACAGAAGGACCAAGATCCAGCTGTGAGAGCAGCTCAGGTGTGTTCTGCAGGCCACACCCCCAAAACACCTGAAACCCTTTATTAATCGTATAATTTTTTACAATAAAATCATCCACAAAGTGGTTTACTTATTTGATTTTCTTATTTACTCCAAAATATTTTTAGACTAATATATTTAATGATTATAGGCTTTCATCGAGCCACAACGAAATTTGATTGATTTTGAGGTACCTGCACCTACTTCTAAACACCACTAGAGGCAGGATAGAATGGATAACTTTCCAAAGAATTCTTTGTCAAAAGGTCTGACTTTACATCAAAAACAGACGTATCTACAGACAGGTTTCAACAACTTTTTTATGTATTTGCTTTATTTAGCATTTTTGAGAACCCTGTAAGCTCATATTGCCCATTATTCAGGGGATGTTTTTAAATGCCAAGCAGGTGAACCCACCGCAGCTTTGGCGGGCAGAGTCAACTCCAGTTTCTTTTGCTGCTGTGAGAATCCTTGGAATATTCCGTGTACTGAGTTTTTGTTTATGGCTTTGATGATCACTGTGTCAGCTGTTAACTGAACACATTGGTCCAGTGTAGACTGGAACAGAATGTGCTCATTGGAATTCATTCAAAGTTATTCATGCAGCTGAAACAAACTTGGATGTTGGCCTGAAATTAGACAACGGAGATATTAGAGCATAAAGGCAAGCCAGGCCTCTTCCTGCTGGCAGCTCATGTGCTGTTTTAATTTTCTTGATTGTGTGAAAAGCTGTTCCTCTTTGCTGTGAGGACTAAAAGAAAGCAGACTCTCCACACTCACACATTTTCTCCATGATGGCAAACATGTGCGCTCTTACCTTGTGGAAGCCCTTCACACCCCCATGAATTGCATTGGGTCCATTGTTGGTCTCTAGTTGATACTCTTTGCCGTCTAGAACAAAGCGGCCCCCAGCGATCCTGTTGGCCACGCGACCCACCACTGCGCCCAGGTACCGTTTATCTGACAGGTAACCTGACAGCAACACAGATCACCAAACTAACACTCTCACACATCCTCAGTTTAACGGAACTTTATTGAGCAAAAAGGAAATGAGAAAATTGTTCCTGCAAAAACATGGAAGTGAAGGCTGAAAACAGACAAATGTCCACTTAGAAACTAAAGTAACGGTTAAGCCCTCACCTGAATGCAGACATGTGCAGACGTGACTGACAATAAATCCATAAGTGTGATGAGTACAGCTGTCTGCATGCATCTGTGTAAATGTGTGTTTGTCATGTCAACAGTAACACTGCTTACATGTGTTTTTGTTTGGATATGTGTGTGTTTTTGTGTGTTCGAGTGTGTCTGTTTGCTTGTACGGTAAATGGGATATACTTATATAGTGCTTTTCTACCTTCCTTAAAGGCCCAAAGTGCTTTACAGTCACAGTTCCATGTTATTCACAGACTGACGGCAGCTCTGTTTATGTGTCTTTCTGCATTAGGAGGGAAAAATGCAGAAGATACTGAAGCTGAAGTTAACAGCAGAAGCATTCCAGTGCAATGACAGGAGCTTAACCAGCTCACCGGCTGATGAAACGGATAATCATCAGAACTCCACAGAATATGCTTCAGTAGCTGCACCAAACTAAATCATGCTTTGAGAAAAGAAAGGACACATTCTAAAAATAAATGCGTCTCTGCATTCACAGATAGGGACAGTGTTAGATCCTCAGCACCAGGACTCCCTCACACCAAAGACAACAGCCTACAGTCGGCAGACGTTTTTCTCTCTCCTCACCTTCCAGATCATCGTAGCCGAGGACTACATCCTCCTTCTGACCGTTCTTTCCTCGGCTGAACACAGACCTGATGATGGCCCCCAGGGTGAGGACCTCCACCTTCACCTGAGGTGACTCCAGGACCCACAAGTCCACTCTGCCCAGGCTAGGAACTGTTCCCCACTGCTGACAGCTGACCCGGGTCATCCTGGCCCCTAAAGTCCCCCCCATGCAGAGAAGAACGCAGACCAAAAAAGCAGAATGAATGACTTTAAACTCGCTGTTTGTTTCTGTTTCAGACGTTTGCACTTGGAAAGGCAAAAAAACAGGTAAAAAAAAACAAAAAACAACTTGATTCTGTTGCAGAGGTTTCAATCTAACTGCTGCTCTCAGGTCAACTCAACCAAGTGCTGAATCTAATTATAGTATGTACATCTAAATGGACTCAAATTCATTAATAATTCGTTTGTCCTATTAAAAAAACATACATTTTTAAATTTAACATTTTAACATGTGCATATTGTCATTCATTTGCAGTTATATGTAATATTTACAGTATTCCAGCTCGCGCTATGCTTCTGCATCCTCACATGAATACAGTTTGCTTACAGTAATGGTCATTTCCTACAAAGCTATCTATATAAACCAATTTATGAAGTTCAAAAAAGATCCCAAACTCACGAACCGTTCCATTTACCAAGTTCAACATGAAAACAGCCACTAGGTGTCGCTGTGTACGGTGTTTCGAGCGTTCCACGAGTTCCATTTCTGCCGTCGCTACAGTTCAAGAGAAAGGAACTCTGACATGTGGTAGAGAGAGAACATTAGCGTGCACGCGGTAATCTCACCTGTTCCAAGATTAAAGCCTCGTGTCGCGCTGACCTCTCGGACTCGTGTGACCCTGCACGCGGACAGAGTTGGACTTTTCTGGCTCCAGTTGGTTCTGCCTCTGGTTTTCGAGAACTTGACTTTTGGCGAACTTTGTACTTTTCATTAATTACGTCACACGTCCTGGTTTGACGCGCTGTGCGTCTCCTGCTGCATTCCAGGACAAATGGAAACTTCAGCTTTCCTCATATAAACGTCACTTCAGCATCACGTGAAGCATGTCTGCAGCTGGGCGCCTCGGAGAAGCAGTAGGCCTGTAGATGAAGCGAACGTGACTCACATTTCAAAATAAAAGTCAATAGCGGAAATGCATTTTCATTTTCACAATATAGTTGCATCAGCAGACTCAAAAATAACATGACAACTCAATTCTCCATACGTCTTTTTTCTTTTTCTTCACATTCGATTCCATTAGTAGTGTTACAAAAGTTGCGAAATTGCAATCAAGATGGCGTACAAACCTCAATTGAGCAGGGGAAAAAAATATTCAGCTCCAGAGAAATGAATGGTTGCTGTGTTTACACAAGATCAAATGTATACATTTTTGTTCAACCGACTCTTTATATTTCTATTAATGGAAGGAAAAACTTTCAAACTCTAAACTAACATCCCGAGCTGGCACAGTGGATTTATCTCAATATGAATGACACATTGAACAAAAAGCTATCGACTGTTATTACTTTTATTGCTTTGAAGGAGGAAAAAAACCACAAAGACGAGAGGTACCCAGCTGCAGATGAAACTGACATTAAACACGTGTGCTGGCAGCTCCATCTTCCCATTTGCATCCATCCTTTAGAGCTGATACATGCATCTAAAGAAAAAGCAACAGATCACTTACTAAAAAAGGATTGGGAAACAGCATTGTTAGACAATGCAAATCTACAGGCTAAAGACAATTTTTATATGTATCTACAGGTCAAAAAGAGGATTGAAAAACTGCTCTCCTTTGTTTCAATATAACTTTTTTTAATGTTTTTATTTGAACTTACGGTTTCATCTATTTTTAATGCTATCTCTGTCTGTGCATTTTGCAAAACAGGTTTGACATTCACAAACTCCCCATAAAGCCATCACATTTTCATAGGCGAATGATGCATGGCTGAACTATTATATCAAAACATTATTAACATTTTATTTCAAAACATATTAAAAACAACAGGAAAATTAAGTTAAAAAGAGCATTTACCTGGGAAATTGGTGCAGTCGTATCAAACTCAGTCAATTAATTAAACATGATAGATAATTGTGGGGATGCTCATTCTCTGGGAGAGTTCTTCACTGAGATAATTGCAGAGCCAGAAAGATCTTACAATTTGTTGAAAAGTATGATGTGAATAATTGGTGCAGTAAAATTGATTGTTTTATGTTATTTTTGTTTTTAAATAAAACTGTATTATATTGAATGGTTATATATTTGTATATTAATGTACTAAATCACATGCAAGTTATGTGACATTCAACTGGAAGATAATAATTAACACCCATGAATTAATTACCTAATGTGTTCCTTAATGCACATACTATGTATTATTCTCAAATATGTTAATACTAATAATAATAAACTGAATTTTGTTCTGTTTTGATCATCTGTTTTCTGGACAGTAAACTGTTCTAGGCCATTACCCTACTCTGTAATTATATAATTCACAAATATGCCTATACTGTGTAAAATAAAATTAAAAACCAAAAGTTGAGAAGTTTGCACGGTGAAAACATTGACTGTAAAAACAATAATACAAATAAAGTGGTAATATGGGTGAAAACGGGCTCATTCTTTAGCTAAGCTAAGGCTAACATGGAGGTTTGAATCCTTCAGATGCAAGAACTTACTTAAGAAAATACAGACATTTATTCGGAATTTGTTCATTTAAATTGCCATTTTCATAGAATACTTCAGCGAAAAATTAAGACTTGTTATATAAGAAATTATTAACAAACTGTTTAATTTAGGTTTTGTAATCTCTTCTCGAGCCGAGGTCGGACCATAGAAATAGGGGTCGGACGTCTTTCTTAAAACAAAATACACGAAGGACTATTTCCGCTTCCGGCATTCAGCGGATGCCCGCCATGACGTATCCATCCGCCATTACATGCCTGCAGCTGGGTGCCTCAAAAATCAAGGCTACGAGAACATTTAATCTTTTATTGGATCTACATATGTTAAACATTCTATGATTTAAAAATGTCTATTCTGTTAAAAAAAATAAAATGGTCTGTAATGTTAATTGTTGGTGTGCAGGGTGCACCATATTTGTGGTGTTTGATTATACTGTCATTTTATCATCAGGGATTTCCTTCTGTAGGTTATGGTATTATGTTCATTTTTCCTGTCATGTGTTTGGTGTGGTCCTGCCTTCCATTACGTTCGATGCTTTTTCTATGTGGACTTATGGATATCTGTCTTTTCTCTTTTTGGAAAAAGTTGTCAGAAAAATCAAATATACCGTTTTTCCATTTGCATTTATTTCTTTAACAAAACAAATTGGGTGAAGAAAACAAGTGTAATAATGAGGTTTAAAGTGAAATAATTGAGGGAAAAAGACACTGAAGACAAAAAATGTAAAACCTTTAAACAAAAAGGAAGCATGATTCTAAAAAAAACAATTGAAGAATGAAAAAAACAAACAAAAAGAAAAGTTCCAAGTGATAAAAGATTGGAATAATGAAATTAAAAAAGAAAAAATCTTTAGTGTGGGGACAGGAGAACCTGAAGTCTGGTAGTTTCATGCTGTGAATGACGTCAGCGCGTCCAGTTACGTTCCCGCTCCGTGTCGTTGATTGGCTATTTTGAATAGCGTCGAGCGCGCAGATTGGTGCGTTTTGAACCGGGTCCTGAGCTCAGTTTTTAAGTGTCAGCTTTGTATCCGCGGGGTGAGCAGCGACATCGCGGAGGTAAGAACCGGCGGCCGTTAACAGCTTCACCCGGTCAAACACGACGTGAAAGGTTGCAGCAGTGATTTAAGGCGAGTCGAGTTGGCGGACGTACACGCGCCTTCCGGTAACGGTTCGGTTTCCTCACCGGCTCCCACTAACCCGGTTTACAGCCGTAGAACGGCGCCAGTTGCTGGTTTGATTCTCGTTAACTCTCCGCTGCTCTTTTTCCGGTTTTCAGACGTTAGCGTTCAGATCTGGTTGCTCCATGTTTGACCGTCTAGAGTCTGAACTCTGACCTGTGTTGTTTTTCAGGTACAGATGGAGGATTACGTCAAAATAGAGAAAATCGGAGAAGGTTGGTGTAAAACATTGATTTTCTTTAAAAACTTGACCTGGTTTTTAGCCTCAAATGAATGATGTCTTTGTTCAAATACCACAACCTTCATCTGCAGCATCTCTAAGTTCTCGGTTTGTCCTGTAAAGCGTCTTCCACATTTTACAATCAGGATCTCCTTTCTCTGTGGAGGTCAACAGGAAGCTGCAGACGTGAAAGCTCTTCCTCCTGAATGGTTTTGTCTGCACATGTCCCGCGATGAAAGGTTTCTCTTCAGCTGGAGTTTGGTTCTGATCCTGAACCACAAACAATCTGATGGGCCTGAATTAGGATGATTGTGTCATGTTGTAGAGCATGTGAATGAGTCCTCACCATGTGACTCTGCACCGGTGTCTGCAGGGACGTACGGGGTGGTGTACAAAGGTCGGCACAAGTCCACGGGACAGGTGGTGGCCATGAAGAAGATCCGCCTTGAGAGTGAGGAGGAGGGAGTTCCCAGTACTGCTATTAGGGAGGTGTCTCTGCTTCAGGAGCTGAAGCACCCCAACGTTGTCCGGTATGCTGCATGTGTGCGTTGAACGTAGTTCCAGATGTTAATGTGGTTGCTCAGCAAGCAACATAGTGAGAGGATGTTTGGGTCAAAGGTGTTTGTGTCCAATCGCCCAGCTGTTTGGGGACGCAATCCTTCCTCTAGTGTCTCATCAAATCATTTGAGGATAGTCCAGATGTTTGTCCATAACGTGTAACGTTTGTCCACACATGTAGCATGAGGCCTGCACTTCCTTCCATCTTCTGTTTTTTTAAGGACCTCTTAAAAGATTCCTACTTGTGTTTTTGAGCTCCTTTTTTTTCTCCTTTAAAATAATGTTCAGAGTAGTGTTAAATGCTGGAACCGTTAACTCTCTTCAGCACCATCTAACAGGTCAACTTTGAGGTGTAATAATGGTCCCACCTTTGTGTTCACCTGGAAGGCTCTTGGATGTCCTGATGCAGGAGTCTCGCCTCTACCTGATCTTTGAGTTCCTGTCCATGGACCTGAAGAAGTACCTGGACAGCATCCCATCAGGACAGTACATGGACCTGATGCTGGTCAAGGTAAAACATTCAGCACTCCATTTTTAGATCTCCCGATGTTAGGAGAAAAAAACCCAATCCATGTTCCAGCAGGATGGGGTGTTCTAAAAAGGGTCTCAGAATGATAACATACCAGGTTCCTCATTAATCGCAGACTACAGCTCAAAGCCACCTTTTTCTGTGGCAGTTATGAGGCATCACGTTCCTAATGTGGTCCACTTTGCATGTCTGTGAGGATGTTCTGGTGTGGAACTAACAGTCTACAATTTTCAGTTTGCTCCCTTATGTCTGCTCCCCCCCCCCCCCAGAGCTACCTGTATCAGATCCTGGAGGGCATTTACTTCTGTCACCGAAGGCGGGTCCTCCACCGTGACCTGAAGCCCCAGAACCTTCTGATTGATAACAAAGGGGTCATCAAACTGGCAGACTTCGGCTTAGCCCGGGCCTTTGGTGTTCCTGTCAGGGTCTACACCCACGAGGTGGGAGCCGCTCCGCTAAGGAACTGTACACTTAGGCCTACTCAGCTGATCAAACCTTCTCGTTCTCAGGTTGTGACTCTGTGGTATCGAGCTCCTGAGGTCCTTCTGGGTTCTCCTCGATATTCAACTCCAGTGGACGTGTGGAGCACCGGTACCATCTTTGCAGAACTCGCTACCAAGAAGCCCCTGTTCCATGGAGACTCTGAGATCGACCAACTCTTCAGGATCTTCAGGTACCCAAACCACATGAAGAACTATACAACTGTCAGTCTGATGTTGATCTAAGAACGTGTGTGGTGCAGAGCTGTTCAGAGCCGGCTCCGGTCCGGCTCCAGCGTTTCAGCTGATGAGGCCGTTGCAGCTTCGTCCTCTTAGCACACACACTTTTCCAGGAGAAATCAGGTCTTGAAGAGTAAAGGTCTGCATTGTCCATCTGCTCTGCAGGACTCTGGGGACCCCCAACAATGATGTGTGGCCTGATGTGGAGAGCCTGCCTGACTACAAAAACACTTTCCCCAAATGGAAGGAGGGCAGCCTGTCTTCCATGGTGAAGAACCTGGACAAGAATGGCCTGGACCTGCTGGCGGTGAGAACCTGCACTCAGAAGTTTTCTATCATCAGAAGTTGTTTATTCCATTCATTCATCTTCTTTACCGTTTTATCCCTTTCGGGGTCTCTGCGTTGTTTATTTCTAATTATGAGTATAGTAAATTGAAAGGGCTAAAACCATGCAAAATCAACTTTTCAGCAAGCAACTTTAAGTGTATTTTACTGTTCATTCCTCACTATAAACAACCCCAAAGCGGTATTTTGATCCATTTATGCATTTCTGAGCATTCCTCTAAAAACCTGCTCCCTGAGCACCAGCCCCTCCCAACCCACAAAAAAAGCAGGTCCTCGCATTAGCTGCATTTACATGGACACAAGTAATCAGAATAAAATCCTGATCAGAGTAAAAATGTATCATGTAAGCACGTAAATTGGAATACACTGACCCAATCAGGCTCATTTGGATCAAAATTTCCTTCTGATCAAGATAGGTGGGTTATGCTAATTGTTGATCCATTTGTGGTGCATTTCAACAATTTATTCTGATTGGGGGTCATTTGCCGCTCTGGTTTTTACATCATGCGTAGACGGTGGAGGCTTCGGGCTGCAATCCGTTCAGCTGCTCCATGTGAGCGAGCTACTGGACTGAAAACCGTGTCTGGCTTGTGTGAAAAAATAAAGACTGATGCTATTTCTACGCATCTACATGCAGCCAAGATACACATAGCTGCATTGCCTGCACAGATCTAACCCTTCCTCTGGGTCCATGCGGTTAAGAATGAAGCTCTGACCGCACGGATTTAGAAAATTATATGCAGTCACTACAACAATAACAAAGAGCATGCTGCTTTTTCTACAGCTGTGTCCGGTATTTTAGACAGTCCTGTGCATGTCGAAATGATTTATTCCAATTAATGTGTGACGAATGTAAACGTTATCATTGGATAAAGTTTTTCAAGGTAATTTACTCAGTTCAATTCTAATCTGATCCTTGATCTGATTTCGCACATGTACATGCAGCTATTGTGACGTTGGTGCATAAGAACAGCCCCTTCCAGGAAGTCTGTGTTGCCAGCACCGCCCCCAGGCTAACACACACTTTCTCAGTGGAGCTTGCCACGATCGGCCAGACACTTTCATTTTATATGCACAATATACACATCCATCTTTGCAAAAGTTTGGAAAGTTTTCACGGGCTAAACGAAGACAGACTACCGCGGCGGCTCTAGGATTGTCATGAAATGGACAGCACCCACAAGGAGACAGCGCCTCAATGATAAGTCATCTTACTTCCGGGTAGGAGAAGAAACTCTCAAAAATAACTCATTTCATTATTTGTTCTAGTGTACCACAGCCAGGTAATAATATATTATCTTATATATGGATGTAGTTTACTCTGAAAGGCTTAGCAATAGTGTGATATAGGCCTTTTCAGTAGATTTTTCATAGGGTGGGGTTGGATGCAGTCCCTTCAGGACCTCCAAAGAAAAGCAGGAAACGAAGGAACATTTTTATGATCTTTAATTCTATTAAAGCTAAATCATCTGAGTACCCACCACCAGGGGTCAGAAGCCCCTCCTTTGGCCCACAAATGTCAGAAACCTAAAACCACAGCTCTTTACATTTGAACACCATTTGGAGCTCCTTCTCAGGAACTCTCATTGTGTCTTTTAGAAAATGTTGACTTACAATCCTCCCAAGAGGATCTCTGCACGCGAGGCCATGACCCACCCATACTTTGATGACCTGGACAAGTCCTCGCTGCCAGCTGCCTGCACAAACGGCATCTGAAGTGCCGCCTGTTCTTCTGTAAATACTTGTGTGTTTGTGTGGGAAACGTTTTCCAAAAACATGTGTGAATAAAAGTTTCATGAAGTGCTGGATGGTGTGGCTTTAACAGTCCCTCATTTCAGGAACGCTCTTTTGCTGAGGCACAAACAAGTCAAACATGAAACCAAGCTCATTTTAATAAAGGGACAACAAAAACAGTTTCCATCTTTACACTTAAGAATTCTTAAATGAATAAACTGGTTTAAACCTCACTTGTCTCACAAAACAGATCTGTCAGAGGAGCTCAACCTCAACAAGCTTCTCCTCTACCAGGAGTTAGCTTTCAAATGTCTGATCAGCTGCTGCTCTCCTCCTCTTCCTCCAGCAGGAACTCACTGATCTCATCCTTCATCAAAGACCTGGAGAAACAGCTCAAATGTGAAAGCATTCACAGAACTTCCAGCTTCTTTGTTTACTAATAATTCCTGTTAAAGGACAATTACCCGCAGTTTGAAAAAATTTAACAGAATGATCTTATGGCAAACTGCAGAAGCTTCATTTGAGTCACAGCAACTAACTGAAGGTTAGGAGGTGGAGCAGCCAGCTAGTCTGTGCTGCAGCTCAAACTCAGAACGACAAAAGAAGGTGTGCGTGTGCATGTCCCCACCTCCTTTTCCTCCTCTCAGCCTCTACCAAGATGTACTGAGGAAGATGAGCCACTGAAGACTGAAAGGATGAAAAAGAAACTTCAAAGTCTGGCCTGTTGCTGGCAGTTCCTCTGGTTTCTATTTTGTTCCCATCAGTAGTTTCTATTGTCAAACCAGCTGCTTTCTATCGTCTCGTAGATGGTTTCTAACCAGATGGATGTTAGCTTAGCTTCTCATTTCTGCTCAAACTACTGGATTACTGGTTAAGGTTCTCATGACTTTGACCATTTCATGAAACTAGGTCTGCACGATATGAGAAAAATCTCCAACGTGATATCTGTTTGAAACTGACTTGCGATAAATGGACAAATAGCAAAATAAAAATACTAACATTTTCATTCCACTGTGACAGTTTTATTTAAATAATTTTTAGTTTTTGGGATGTTATGCATAGTACCTGTGTTTGGAAAACCGCCTGTCCTTAAACCAAAGTATCTCCAAATAACCGACATTAGGGGTGTAGCAGATCACAAAAATCACTGTTCAGATCGCGTAAAGGTTTTAGAGTCACGGTTCAGATCATTTTTCGGATCAGTAAAAAAAAAAAAAGGGGGGGGGGGGGGTTAACTAGATTTATGCTATAATTTAATTTTTTTGAATGGTTTTACAGCATGTATTTTTAATAAACATATAATAAAAAGTACTTCAAAGCACAAACACACATATATTACATCAAAAATGTGCTTATTGAGGCTTATTTATAAAAACTTTGATCTCATGAAATTCCTATCTAAAAAATACTAAATATGTTCATATCAACCAAAGTGCATCATTGGGCGCTGCGTCTTTAAAATAAATATGATGGATGGATGGAAGAATTTATAACATTAAACTCTTCAGTGTCCCCTGCTGCTGCATTCAACTCCATACATAAAACTAACACAATGAAGCAGAGGAAGCACAATGGTGGAGGTCTCACCATGTCTCTGAGGGTCAGCTGGCAACTGTAACACAGCAGCTTCTGTAGGTCCTTCTTCTCTGGAGCTCTGAAACCAGAAGCACAAGCAGAACTTCACCCACAGCAAGCTTCAACTGATCAGTTTGTTCTTCTGAGAGATTCAAGGTCTGGTATGAAATAAGTTATAGTCTGGATGGGAAGAGATGAGGCTAAAAACATCCAGGACTAATGCTTTTGTCTCAGGCCATAAGGTGCAACCCCCACCCCCACCCCAGTGTGGGGATCTGCTGTTCGGCGCCTGAACAGCAGGACTCAAGAGTTCAAACTTACTCTGAAGAGCAGCAGACAACGCCACCTGCTGGTCCCCCACACTCTCCATCTGCAGAGGAACAGCACTGTCCAGTAGGGGGGGTCGGTCCCACCTTCACCCGCTCTTCAATCAAATCACGGCATCAGTAGAAGTCAGACACAAAAAGCAGGACTCCACCAGATCCTACCTGCAGGTTCCTGACAGCAGAGCTGTTCTGAGATCAGCCGGGCCTGGAGCGCTGAGGCCTTTCCTGCAGGACAGACGAAGGAGGATAAACGTTTGGCTTTGACTGCACTTCAAGCCTGGAGGTCAGTGGAAGATCCTCGCCAAGCCCAATCCTGGGCTAAATGGCGCACTAGACAATAAAGCACAACCCCCCCAACAAAAACACAAAAGACCCCCACCACCGTCCAAAACAGAAACAATGTATGGAATATATTGCAATAAAAATGCATCTTTCAACTCTCAAAACTTAAATAATGAGAACTTGTGCTTATTGTTTAAAAAAGTACTCCTCAAGCAAAGGAAATGAATTTCCAAGCAGTTGAATGTAAGTAAAACAGACAAACCTCCGCTTTGAGCCAGTTTTTCTCCTCTACCTTCTCTTTTGCTGTCCCTTGTTTTGCTGCTTTCATCCTTAAAATGTTAAAGAAGCACTAACAGCAGCAACCCCCCCCAAGCTTAAGCTTAGACATTTTTTAATTTATGTTTTAAGTGGTGTGTCCAACTGTCATAAACTGGTAAAAGATATTATAAACGTAAAAAAAATGTAGCCTAATCATTGTCATTTGGCGCCCCCGCCAGCAGATGCACAGGACCGGCTCTGATCCTCACTGATGTTCAGTTTATTTCACAGCTGTAAGCCTGCAGCAGACTGCTGTCCATGTCTGACTCACCTGGAGCAGTGTCCATGCTGCAGACGCACAGCAGACACCTGCCGTCCTCAGCAGAGCCCCCACCTGCTGTCTGCAGCTTCTCACTGGTCCTGCATCAGACAAAGGTTTGTGGTCAGAAGGCAGGGCAGTTCCTGCAGCTTTGGACCGAGCCGCTCTCAGACCTGTAGACAGTGCTGACGGTGGACGGGAAGTCCTGCTGCAATCTGCTGATAAAGCTCTGGCTCAGGCGCTGGATACTGGCCTTCTCCACCATCTGAGACACACGGGACAAGCGGACCACTGTCACAGCAGCGCTTGCGGCGTAGCTCTGACATGTTCAACGGGCTGTTTAGATAAAGTTGCAAAGAAGTGGACGAGGCTCCTGGTGTGCACACACTTGTGTACGTCCTGTTGAAGCAGTTTTTTGGGGGGATTTATCTCCCCAATCACTGCTTTTCACAACATTGGTTGGGGTGGGATTCTCTGAAACATGACAGCAGTCTGTCCTCTTTGCTGTGGGGTGGGGGGTCTCACCTTGGTGTCCAGGGTCGGAATGACTACGGTCTGCACGCGAAACATGTGGTTGTAGATGGTGATTTCTTTGGCAGAGAACTCCCTCATCGGCCTGACAAACACGACATCTCCGAATCTGCTGTCGGAGAAACCCTGCAGACAAAAGACAGACTTTAAAACGGGAAGTAAGGGGTGGGGCGGCAGGAGACACACCCACCGTGTCCTGAGCCAGGTGGGCTCCTCTGCCCAGACTGACGCAGGTGAGCAGTCTTACAGCCAGCCGGCTGCAGCTCTCCCCCAACAGGAGTTTGCTGTAGCCTCTGGTTCGAGCCACGTGGACCAGCAGGTGCTGCCTTTGAGGAGAAACAGAACATTCTGTGGAGGATTCTCTGGATCAGAAGCCTGAATGAAAACCATGAAGAACCTCTTTGAACATTTTGTGGGATTGTCTCAGAAATGACAACAAACATGAAAGACCCACTCCAATGAAAATGGTGTTTTTGGTGATTTGAACATGTTCTCATGATGGAGGAAAAACATAAAGAAAACTGAACATCACTGCTAATGTTAGGTTGGGGCTGTAAGCTGGCAGGGGAGAGTGTTAAAACATGGCTGATGGGTAAATACTATGTGCCACAACTGACCTCAGAGTACAGAGCAGGTCCTCTCTGGCCGTCAGCGTCACAGCAGAACCCAGCAGCTGCTGCAGAGATTGGGTCTGGGGCTCACTGACACTCGGTTCAGGCAGACCCCCACCCTGCTGCAGCCCTCTACCGTCCACCACTGCTTTGTAGGAGTCAGAAGCTGTAGGATCAGCTGAAGGAGCTGTATTCACAGCCGAACTTGGGAGGTCCAGAACCTTAAAGGCATTGAGAAGTCGGGTCAGCTGTTTCTCAGAGAGAAGAAATGTGACAGACAAGCACACCCACTGACCTGCTCCAGAGGAACGGTGTAGAAGAGGAATCCAGAGGCTTTGAAGATCACCTTCAGCTCAGACACCAGCTGCTGCCTCTCCCCCAAAGACAGACCTAGAGCGCCTCCCTCTGGTGACATGTTCAGAAAGTCCTGTTAATGGGTCAACTGCAGGTCAGGCAGTGGTTTCTGGGAGGACTTACCATCAATGTGGACGATTCCCGGCAGGAACCGAAGCTTCTTCTGAGCGCTTAGGCTCAAACCCTGCAGGAAGGAGAAGTTCAGACTCTGAGGCTGAAAGCACCACTGTAAGGGGCCAAACAAAGCCTGTTCTGATTCTACTTCTGCTTCAGACCAATTCTACAAAAAATCAGCTCTAAAGTGCTGGTTAATCAATCCCTTCGTGATGTGGAAGCCAAAAATCTGTGGATAAGCATCCGAACCTGAACCCAGAACCTGGCTGTGTTCGGAGGGTCAGTGAACGCAGCTGAAGTTCAGAGTGCTCTACCTGAACTTTTTCAAAGCTGTGCTGGTGGGACGGACAGTGCAGTTATGAAATCATGTCATTCTAAAATGTTTATCCAAATCAGTCAGAAAGGGAGTGGTTCTGGAAGCAGTATGGGAATTGGACGAAGCGTTTTGGCCCAAGTCAGAACCAGACCGCGTGAAGCTGCTCACAGGTGGGAGCAGCTTCAGATCGCTGTTACAACAGTATATTCAAGTCCAACTTGGTCAGTGTGAGTGGGTTTCCAACACCCCTTCTCTTCCCTACATATTAGGGAAGGCTGACACACGACAGCCCGTTGTTTAATTCAAACCCAGAAACACGTCGTTTGGATCATCACTGGATCCTTGACACTCGCATCTGCTTGCATTAAGTGATTTCACTTGTACCCAAGGCTATGAAGTACTCAGAGCATCAAGCAGCCGATTCTCCATCAGCTGTGAGATACTCAGAGGATCAGAGAAACAGCTTTGAATTAGACTTTAAAGTCTGGTGGAAGAACAGAACCCGGCGACACACCAGAATCTCTTCATCTTCCAGTCTGTTGCCAAAGCTTTTGTTTTTCTCTAAAGCAAAGATTTTTTTAGAACAAAAGACACACTGGAAACATTTCCCCTCCCATTTCAACTGTTTCAGTTTCATGCAGGTTTGGTCAAAGTGCCGAACTTGAACCTCTGGACGGCTGAATGAAGAGATGACCTCCAAATCTATGATGAGCCCTCCACAGGATACTGAGGGGCTGAGGTCAGCATCTAACCATAATGTGATTGGAAAGAAGAGGAAGATGGAGAGACGTGGGCCAACCTGTTGGACTTGACTGAGCATGGCAGAAGAGGAGGGGCCTCCAGAGACAGCCAACAGCACCTGAGAGCAGAAAAGACAATCATTTGATCAGAGGACCACCACCCTACAGCTGCACCACGGCCGCCCCAACTGACCCCATTTGTCCTAAGAAATACAATTAAGTGGAGCACAAAACACCTTTCTGATATTTTTCTGTTCCACCGATGTCACCATGGGTTCTTATGTGCTACTGTGCTGCATCTTGACTTTAAATCCTATTACAAACCAGTAGAATGCTTGAAGAACAGGAGCACTTCATTTTTTAAAGGAACTGAATAGTCTTCATTTTTATAATGTTCTATGCACAAAAACATAATGTAAACCTCTGCACTGTAGTGTGGGTGTGCAGGTTGCACAGTATCAGTAGTGTTTATTTTACCTATTGTATCATATGAACATTTATCTTGACAACATAGTAAAACAGAAGGGAATGGTCTAAACATGGAGGGGTATCAGCTTCTCTCCTCACCTTCTCCCCAGGAAAGATCAGCCTGGTTTTTCCCAGCATGGCTCTAAACTTGTGAGTGAAGTAGTCTCTGAAGCAGCTCCTAACACACAACAACAGATAACAGTGTGCACGTGCACTACTGTTTTCATGAAGACAGACAACAGGGAGGGGCTTCCGCCTCACAGGTGGGTCTCACCTGCAGTACGGGTCTCCTGCACGGATCAGAACTGCTGCCAGCTCCTCTTTGCATTTGACACATTCTCTGGAAACACTGATAAAAAGAACGGACAGATCTTAGACACTGACATAAACACCGAGACTGAAAAACCCTCTATCTGTGGTTTGAAATCTGTGAACTCAAACTTCTTCGTGACGTGACCGCTTCAGCCGTGCGCGCGCACGCGTAGCCTGTTTTCCCACAATTCAATGTTCATCATGGCGGCGCCGGAGACCATCTGACAGTCATTCACCTGGATACGTACCCGTGCACCTCCGTGCGCTCCAACTTCGGCTGATAGTCTTCCTCCATCTGACACATTGTTGAAACGAAACACACCGGAACAATCGGAGTCCGCTCTGAAGCCAGCACGCATGCGCCAAGGGCGTCTACTTCCGCTCCGAGCTTTTTTTTTTTTTTTATTGACAACATTTAAAATTACACATTTCTCCATTTGGAACCATTGACTCTCTAGATATGTCAATGTTTAGAACTATATGTATTATTTATTAACATTTGGATCTATCTATCCATCCATCAATATGATTATTACAATAAAATAATGACAAATAAAGACATTAATACAGAGAGACAATTCAAGATTTTCATGGCTCTTTTACTTTTTTGTAGAGATTTACAAAAAAAGCAAAAGATTATTTTTGAAATCCAAAAAATTAAGAGAGTATCTCGAGATGACTTTACCCAGCACTTGCTGTGGCCTTTCCTGACAAATACATTAGAGACCCACTCCAATGAAAACGGTTTTTTGTGTGTTTTTAAAATGTTCTTGTGGCATTTTTCTCACCATAGATGACAATATACAATAATTTATGAATAAGACTGCGTTTCTGAGTATTTCTTAATTCAATTTGCGATTGATCAGGAGGAGATGAAAACAGGATGCTTGAAAAAGCTTAGACTAATGACACAGTTACAAAAAGTCTCCTTTTGTGTCCTTTAGGTCTGTCATTGTACTTTGATGCTGCTCCTTAGTTCATTTGAGTTGCTTACCTCTTTTCCCCCTCTTGTGAGGTGATTCTTTGTTCAGTGATTAAAACAAGCTTCAAACTTACCCATCTGCATCCAAGCCTTCTCTGCTTCTGGGTTCCTGAACTCTATCCGTAACACACGCTACGCTTTGTTCCGTTAGATTTCAGCAGGTTTTATATTTGAGGTATTCTTCTGGATATACATGAAGAAATACCAGTAAAGCCTTCCATTAAAAGCTTTCTAATTTCAAATTAATTTAGTCAATGATGACTCCACATGTAACACCATTGTTTTCGGTCACTGAAAAAATATTGAAAAATGACCAAAAATAGGCAATTATTGGTTTTGCAATGCTTACAAAAAATATATTTTTCTTTCTTAACCATAATACTGATAGAAACCCTATTCTTGGGTCTCCCATGACAGTCAGGTCCTGGGAGGTGAGCCAGACAAAGAGCAGTTCAGAACCCCCTCTATGAGGACCATCATTGATCCAGTTACGTCCCCTGGATTGACATTACTGGGGCCCCACCCTGGAGCCAGGCCTTGGGTTGGGGCTTGAAGGAGAGCGCCTGATGGCCGGGGCTCCTCCCATGGGCCCCAATAGGGTAAAGCCCGAAGGATTGACGTGGGATCCCTCTCCAGTGGGCCCACCACCTGCAGGAGAGCTCAGAAGGGTGTGATTGGTAGGAACGGCTTCCCTGATCTGAACCCGAGCGGTGTTTTGTTGTTGGACTTCTGTGCTCGTCATAGTTTGTCCACAACAAACACCATGTTTGAGCACAAGGGTGTCCATCAATACACGTGGCATCAGGACACCTTTGGCAGGAGATCAATGATCGACTTGTTGTATCAGGCAACTCTGCCATGTGTTTTGGACACTCGGGTAAAGAGAGGGGCAGAGTTGTCCACTGATCACTACCTGGTGGTGAGTTGGATTTGTTGGCAGGGAAGGAGGCTGGAAAGACTTGGCAGACCCAAACTGTGAGGGTCTGCTTGGAATGTCTGGCTGAGCCCTCCATCGGGGAAATAAAAAAAATATTTTTCAGAACGGAACATTCCTCTCTGCACCGGGGCTCTTTCCCGAGCAGGTAACCCTCCCTGAGGGGGGACGTCCCCGCTCTGGTCTGGTCTCCCGACGGAGATTGTCCGCGGAGAACGAGAACCCCCAGAGTGGGGATGGTTGATCAGTCCACCGGCCCGCTCCGATCTGTTTACAATGGTCCAGCAGGCAGCGGCACCTGCTATCCCTGTGACCGGTGACCATCGCTCGAGAAAGAGGCGCTGCCGTCCCGCGGACTCATCACATGCTTCACAGCAGAAGTGGAGCCTCCCTACAGCGGAGCAGACTGCGCCAGTTCCTTCCACACCCAGGAAGCGAAGTGAGACGTTAGCACCTCGACACCGAGTGTTGGAACTGTTAAACAGTTTGCTTCTTTGTTTTCAGTGCAAATGGTAAATGACGTTTACTTACATAGCGCTTTTCTAGCCTATTGAAGGCCCAAAGCCCTTTACAATCACAGACCCATTCACCCATTCATACACACATTTATACACCGATGGTGGCTCCGCTGCCGAACACTGGCGCCAACCTTCCATCAGAGGCAATGTAGGGTTCAGTGTCTTGCCCAAGGACACTTCGATACATGGGAGGGCAAGGCGGGAACCGAACCTGCAATCCTTTGATCACAAGCCGACTGCCCTTTCCACTGCACCACGGCCGCCCATATTGTGTACTGTAAACAAAAATTGACACAAATACAGGAAATTGATTCTAAAAAAATGTTATTTGAGTTTATAAATGTATTAACCACAACTGTTGTTGTGTGTGTCAGTGAACCTTTTTTCTATTTCTGAAAGAGGAACAAGAAACAGAAAAAAAAAGAGTATTTTGGGACTAAAACCCAACTATGTCCTTTATTTAACTCTAAAGTTCTGAGGCAGATTCCCAGTCTTGTGGTTGTTGTAGTCCATTCTGTAGTACAGCTTCTTGGAGGTATTGCTTAATGTCTGGATCACCACAGATCAGGCATGTAATGTTTGTTTGCAGGGGTTCCAAGACAGGATTAATCCTGTCAGTCAGAAGCCAGAGATCACAAGAGACTCTTCTTGAAATGAACTAGTTTTTATTAAACACAATAAAACAATGGCTCATAAAACAGTGGAAGAGGTGGACCTGAAGAATAAATAAAGTTCCATAAAACCAACAGTGACAACAGACTTCACAGCAAACAATAAAACACATTTAGCATGACGTCCACAGGCAAAACAAATTCTTGCCCAAATAAAACTTTGTAAGGAGTAAAGGATGTACTGGCGTGAACACTACTGCGGTATGCTAACATCACATACGGTAAAAGAGAGTCCCAGTTCAGCTGATTGTCCTCTGCAAATAGGGACAACATTGACAAGAGTGTACGATTGAAACGCTAAATTAAGCCATCTGACTGTGGATGATAAGGTGAAGTCCTAGATTTATGAATATTTAAGACTCTGCACAATTCTTTAAACAAAGTAGATTCGAAATTACGTCCTTGATCAGAATGAATACTCCGTGGAGCCCCAAAGCGACAAACCCATTCTTCTGCGAGTATTTTTGCTATGGACTGAGCTTCTTGGTTTTGGAGAGGAAAGGCTTCTCTCCATTTTGAAAAATAGTCACCCACCACAAGAATGTACTTATTTTTATTTTGAGTTTCCGGTAGAGGTCCAAGAATGTCTAGAGCCACTCGCTCAAATGGTCGAGATGGAACAGATGTTTGCATGGGTGAACTCACACTTTAGAATTGGCCGGAAGAGGGTCTTTTCTCTGCAACAGGCTACGTTCAACACAAGCTGGCAACCGTGACAGTGCATCTGCATTACAGTGTAACCTGCCTGGACGATAAATGATCTTCTATTCAAAGTTTGCAAGCTGTTCCATCCACCTGGCTAACTGGTCCTCCAAACCCTGAAAATTTATGCAGCCATCGGAGAGAATTGTGGTCTGTACGCAGAATGAAGTCTTTTCCTAACAGATAGTTCTTGAAATGTTTTGTAAAAGTCACCATGCTAAGAAGCTTCTTCTTCATTGTTGTGTACTAACTCTCTTGTTTGGACATGGCTCGACTAGCATAAGCACTAACTTTTTCCACTCCTCTTTTCTCTTGGGACAACACGGCACCAATGCCTACATCACTTGCATCTGTGTCCAAGATAAATTGCTTCTTTGGGTCAGGATAAGCCAAAACTGGGGCTGTCGTGAGGCTGATTTTTAATTGATCAAACGACTTCTGACAAGCCTCACTCCAAAGGAAGCGTTTCCCCATCTCTGCAAGTTGGTGCAAAGGTTTAGCAATGTCGGCAAAATCCTTCACAAAGCACCTGTAGTAGGATGCCAACCCCAGGAAACTCTGTACCTCTGTGACATTTCTTGGCACTGGCCATCCCTTAACTGCTTCCACCTTGGAGGGATCTGGCATCACCCCGTTCGACGAGATGACATGACCGAGGTATTGAACTTGGGTGGAAAATAAGTTGCATTTGATGGTTTGACCTTTAAGTTAGCCTGTTTAAGCTTTCCCAACACTCCACCAAGATGGTTTAGATGCTCCTGGAAAGAACGGCCAAATACAATAATTGTCCATCAACCTCTGGAAGGTACTAGGTGCGTTACACAACCCAAAACTTAATACGTTGAATTCGAACAACCCTTGCCGAGTTGTAAATGCAGTTTTATGCCTGTGCCTGGGGTCCACCTCCACCTGCCAGTAGCCACTAGCTAAATCAAGTGTGGAAAACCAGCATGCCTGACTAAGGCTGTCCAAGGCATCGTCAATCCTGGGAAGGGGCTAAGCATCTTTTCTGGTGACATCGTTCAACTTTCTATAGTCAACACAGAATCGCAGTCCTCCCCCTTTCTTCTTCACCAAGACTACTGGAGCTGCCCATGGACTGCAAGATGGTTTTATTACATCATTAGCAAGCATCTGATTGATATTCGTTGACACTTCTCTCTGTAAATGAATTGATTGGTTTTGCATCCCCTATGTCAATTTCATGCATAGCGAGGTGAGTCCTACCTAAGTCATGGTCACCACAACTAAACACAGACAGATGTTGGAATACCAATTGCCTCACTGATTTTAACTGTTCTTCAGAAAACCCCCGCTCTTCCATGCCAAATTTTTCCATGAGGGCTGGGAGTGACCAACTCTGTGACCCAACCCCAGCTTCATTCCCCTCATCATTTTCTCCCTCTATGGAAATGCCTGTATGCAACATGCCAACTTTCATACCCCTTTTCAAAACAAGTGGATCATTTGTTACATTAATGACTCGAACAGGTAACATGCCTTTCTCAACTTTGCATATACTGCGAGCAACCAGAAGGTCAAAATGTTTTGCAAGAGAGTTTGAAGGCTCTAGCATCCCTTTGACATAATCAACACCTTCATCGTCTACTTGGCCACAAACGATGGCTTCACTGCGTGGAGGCACCGTAGTGTCAGACTGAATAACCACCACTTTGCATGCTGGAGAAGGGTTTGGATCAACCAATGGAAAGCACTTCCCCATGATCTGGCAGACATTTCTCCCAAAGTCTACAACAGCACTGTACTTTGATAAAAAGTCAAAGCCCAATAGTATCTCTTCTGATACCATGTCTGACACCAAGAAGTCAACATTCAGTGACTCAAGTTGGCAGACAGTTTGCCAGGATCCAGAGACAGCTAATTCCTCTCCATTTACAGCTGTGGCTTTCCCCACATAGTTCACCAATTCTGCCCCCCCATAACTAACCTTGTCCAGCTGACGAGGACTCCCCCCCTTCTTGCCTTGTTGTGCACCCAGACCAATTCTCCTTCCAAATAATATTGGAAATTAGCCCTGAAATCGTACAAAGCTTTCTGTTGTTTGGAAGCACGGGTCTGATGATAAGTTTTGCCCTTTCTCATCCAGATCTCAGAATTTTCCACAACAGTAGAACTGGAGGAACAAGCTGCTGCACTTACAAAAAGCAGAAAACTTAATGAAAGTGTTGATTTGGAGATGCAGGTGTCCACACTGACTACACTGTCATCCTGCTGCTGTGCTAACGAGCTATTTTCACTGACCAACATGTCGGAGAAATACAACATAAGTACACAATAAATACACATTACAGGGCCTGTGTCGGGCTGAACTCCCCTTCCACCCCAGAGAGAGTGCTGCATTTTTACTGTCAGTGACACCATGACTAGAATCCAAAACAGGCAAACATTTGATTTCATATAAAGAATCATCTTCTGGAGGTAGAATTAGGAAAATATGACACTAAAAATATGTTCATAACATTTATGAATCACTTTATGCAACTTTATATCTTTAAAAAATGTTTGAATGTTCAGCTGGTTTAGACTACAGGTGACTGACTAACAGTTCTGCTCATGGGGCTGCAGGGCTTGAGTGTTGTGCTGCTGTTCTAAAGAAAACAACAGTCACTCATTTGTGACAGAAAAAAACCCACTTCATTGATGGTGTAATGCCAAAAATAGAAACAACGATTCTGAATAGAATCAATAAAGGAGATTTTTTTTTTTATGTAAAGTGTTGTTTTTTTATTTTATGTTTTCAATGTGACTTCCTGTCTGTTTACATTTAACATCATGTAATTTTATCAAATCAAACACCTGAGGGTTTTCTATGTAAAATAGTGTATTTGGCTGATAAGTCAGTCAGTTGTTATTGATGTGGTGATGCCAAAATCCTAATAAGGTTCTCTGCAGCATTTGAGTGTATTCAGTTTCACTGAATATTTTAAAATCTCTTCTAACAAATTAAAACCAGTGTTGTAACTTAATGAAGATGTTTTATTTTTAAAAGTGTGCAGTGTCAAAGGAACAGACATTTGGTCCACAATAAAAGCAATTTGTCAAATTTAGGAAGAGGTTTTTTCCATTTGTGGAAGGAGTACTTGTTTTATAAAAGGCCTTAATTTTCCTCATTTTCAACTCTCCACGTATACTATTGTGTGGTATGAGTTGGGCAACGTAAGATCTGTAGTAACCCCCCCCCCTCCCCCTCCTAAAAAAAAGTGTATTTACCCCACACACAGAATGTAAAGAACTTGTTGAATAAAGCAATAGCAAACATTAGTAAAAGGGTTAACCCTCGTATGGTGTTCGGGTCTGTTGGACCCGTTTTCAGTTTTTTTAACCGTAGAAAAATGAAACAATTAATTTTTTTTACAACCTGAAATTCATCAGCTTTGGCTCATTTTCTGTGAAGAACATAAATCAAAACACATTTTCATTGACCGCATACTGTACACCCACCCTACACATATATATTACATACAGCAAAAATACGAACGCCACACAAGGGTTAAATACCTTATAGTGTGAGTAAACATAAAGAAAAGCAGGATCACAATAAGGAAAAACAACTGGTCTGGTCTTAAATCAACAAGTTAAGCACAATTTATGACAAAGTTCATCCGTTTGTGAAGAAAGTCCGGTAGAAAAATCTGCTTCACTAAAACTTTAAGATTTCTCGCCTGATCACGCGCTTCCATGGGGATTGTAGTTTACTGACTCTTCATAACGTTGTGACTACAATGACAACTGCGTGGTCTCGCGGTGTTTGCAGGCGCAGCGTTGATCTCCATACAGAGCGGACGGAGCGTCCTGTGTGATCTTTGCAGCATCCTTACCGCTAAGCATCAGCTCTTGGAATCCAGGTCAGCCGCTGTCCGGCTGGCGCTTCCTGTGTTTACCTCCTCGACATCTTCACTCGTGCAGACGCGATGTTGTGGATTAGAGGACATGGTTTTCGAATTCGTCCTCTGACATGCCACGCCAACTGCGGATCTTCTCCACCAGGTCTCCGGATGAGGCGCTAGCCGACCTCCTTCTATAGGCTCCTTCCTCTCCATGATGGCGATGTTCCGGAGCTTCGTGTCGGCGGGCGCGCAGCTCCGCCAGCAGCAGCACTTCGGCGGCGGCGGCGGCGGCTCAGGCCCGCTGGGAGCCCCGGGGGACAGCATCGAGAGCCAGTTCTCCTGTCCCATCTGCCTGGAGGTCTACCACAAACCCGTCAGCGTCGCCGGTTGCGGACACACGTAAAGTAGCCCTGTGTGCGCGAGCGTGGTTGTTCAGTGAGCGCGTGCCTGTGCTTTATCCGCTGCTTCAACAAGTAGGCCCTGAGCTCACACACCTGACCCCGCCGGACCTGTCCTCCTCACAAACAAATGCAAATAAGAATCAAAGTCTGAAAGAGCAAACATCAGAGGTCAAAGGTGAAATGCAATCAAAATGTTTCCAAATGCGCATGCGCGTGATTATATGAGTTAATCTCACTTCATTTATGATCATGTTTACTGAAGTAGATCCATCCATGTCCGAACTGCTTCCTCCCTCTTAGGGTCTCGGGTTTGCTGGAGCCTATCTCAGCTACTTTTGGGTGAAGGAGGGGTATAGATGGGGTACACCTTGGACAAGTCGCCAACCTGTTGCAGGCCCAAAAAAAGAAAAACAACCACACATTCACACCTATGTGATATTTTAGAGACACGATGAATCTATGAAGTGTGTTTTTGGGCTGGAAGCTGGAAAAAGTCCACACATGCAAACTCCACACAGAAAGAACCCAGCAACCACTACACCGTCATGCAGTCCCTCTGGCACGAATGTGAGAACACATTTCTGAGCTCTAAAAAGGAAAACATGTTTGAAAACGGTTAAAATAACCTTTTAAGCCCAAAAGATTTTAAAGGTTTGAATTGTTATGGCTGTATTCCAACACTGACTTTAGAAACAGGATTCAACAAAATCTGGGTGTCAGACCCGTACCGCGGTTGTTGTTTGGTTAAGTGAGCTCGATGAGTGAAGGAGATCCCTTTGTGTCTGGAGTGAAGGTGGACACTAAAGGAAGATACAGGGCCCATCTCATGCTGTTCTGAAGCTTTTTATAGCAAATAATATCCATGTATGTAAGGATTTACTGGCTTTGACACACAAAAGAACACATTATTTATGAAATATAAGTTATTTTGTTAGCTCTTTTCCTACCCAGACGGAAGACGACTTGATCTCTGAGGCTCCACCTTTCACTCTTGTGGGTGCCGTCCATTTCATGAAGTCATTTTGGAGCCGGCCTTCGCAGCGTGTCTGCGTTTCAGTCATGAAAACAAACAATATCTGAACTTTTGCAAAGATGGATGTGCATGTTGTGAATTTAAAATAAGTGTTTTGCTGATTACCACTAGCTCCGCTGAGAAATTATGTGTGTGTTAGCTTGGGGGCAGTGCTGGCAGCGCACACAGTTCTTAGAAAGGGCTGTTCCCCACTTTGTGATGTCACAATGTGAGAACCAGCTCGTTTTTGTGGATTGGGAGGGGCTGGTGATCAGAGCTCAGGGTTTTTGAGGAATTCTCAGAGATGTGTGAATTGATCAAAATACCGCTTTGAGATGATGGCACAGATGTGCTGCTTCACTCTTTCAAATGTTCTACAGCTTCTGTGGGGAGTGTCTTCAGCCATGCCTTCAGGTCAGCTCCCCGCTCTGCCCCCTCTGTCGCGTGTCGTTTGACCCGAAGAAGGTGGAGCGCTCGTCCAGTGTGGAGAAGCAGCTGTCCTCCTTCAAAGCTCCCTGCAGAGGCTGCTGCAAGAAGGTTTCAGACTGAGGCCTGTTCTCAGGAGGCTTTTTCCCTTTCTTTAAATGAAGGTGTGCGTCTGTTTTTTCTGCAGGTGTCCCTCATGAAGATGAGGTCCCACATCTCCTCCTGCTCTAAGGTGCAGGAGCAGATTGCCAATTGTCCCAAGTTTGTCCCTGTGTTGCCAACGTCCCAGCCTATACCCAGGTACACCGCCCCAGCACCACACACACAGTCTTCTTTACGTTTCAGATTTAACCAGGTGAGGTAGCTCTTATTTTGAAAAGGTGTGCCGTTACCTGAGTCTGTCATAAGCTCGGGCGTGACCACAGAGTGAATCTTGTTTCTCCATGTGCATCTGTGCAGCAATATTCCAAACCGGTCCACATTTGTGTGTCCATTCTGTGGTGCCAGGAATCTGGACCAGCAGGAACTGGTGAAGCACTGTATGGAAAACCACCGCAATGATTCCAGCAGAGTGGTAAGAGAACATTCCTACTGCGCTCTTGAAAACCACAGTCACAAGGAGAAAATTCCTCTGAAGGTCTCAGAGGACCCGCCCACTTCAGCACCCGCACACGTCAGATGCACTAAATGTCAATATTTTATTTTCTAAGGAGAAAAGCTTTTGCTGATTGAAGTCAGACAGTCTCACACTGTTCTGGTCTTCACCCTTCAAACCCCTTTTTACTTTGGTTATAACCACACCCACTGTAAACGTCTGACCAATCAGACATCAGTGGGTGTGGTGGACAGAACAAAGTGTTGGTGGTTTGAATTGTTGTAAACCAGCTTCAGGATCTCCAGATTTGAAACTGACAAAGAGGCTTTTGTCAGACGACAAAATGCCTTCAGCTTTGGAATAACTGCAACAACAGCAGAGGGCAGTGCAGGTTCATTGTGCTGTAGTTACAGCTACACCTCAGTATCTGCTGAGGAAAGTGTCTACACACTGAATATAGTGTCAATAATTACAGCTCCAGTTTCAACAGCTCCCTCTGCAGGTCAACATGTGTGTCCGGTTCTGCTGTAACGTTTACCTGAGCCGTGTGTCTGTCCCTGCAGGTGTGTCCGGTGTGTTCGGCCATGCCCTGGGGGGACCCCTCCTACAAGAGCTCCAACTTCCTGCAGCACCTCCTGCACAGACACAAGTTCTCGTATGACACCTTTGTTGTGAGTTTCTGACACCCCGAGAAGAAACAGGGAAATGTTGACATGTTTACAACTGCCCTACTGGAACACCATTGCACCTTCATCCAGCTGCTGATTGGTTAAGCATGTATGTTGTGAGGAGGTTGAGGAGCATGACAGAACTTTGGACTCTGGGCAGGTGAAGCTGAGTTCTCCTAAACACTCAAATTCAGACATTCGCTCCAATTTTCAGAGTTTCTCTTTACAGTCTGACTGGAGCAGACAATAGTCTGAAACGCCTGAAGCCAGAAACTGTTTATGAGTTCTCTAATATAAATGCATCACTAGAAAACAAGCTGGAATTCATGGCTTATGTCAGTCCAGCTCATCAGCCATTCAGGGCAACGTTCTACTGGTCTGCTGTTGAAAAACCAGGAGGTGTGGCTTCACAGTCTGTAGGGGTTAAGCTCCACCCACATCTCAGTCTCTGTGAACATCTTTGTTCCACAAGGTCCAGAAAACCAAACCCTTCACCTGGTTCAGAAGGGGGGATTACACACATACAGTTTGCCCCCTCAACCAACCTGGTTTCAGATTAGGGGATTAGAAAACTCTGCTTTGCTGAGTCAGGTAGTGTCAGGATAGAGATGCTGACTCAGCTTTCAGAGAGGAGCAACTGGATGAAGAGAGAGAGGAGAAACTGGAGATTCATCCCTTCATTCAGATCCAAAGAGGAGAAGAGCTGCCCTCATGTGCACAAACGCAGGTTCTACAAAAACTGTATGGATGAAAAAACCATGGCCTAGTTCTTGTGTGTGAGTGCGTTTGCGCTCGCACTGACCTGAGCTGTCTTCCTCTGTCAGGACTACAGCATCGATGAGGAGGCGGCCCTGCAGGCGGCGCTGGCTCTGTCTCTGGCTGAAAACTGACGCCCAGACTCTGGCCCTCTCTGGGTCCAAAGAATTTGACACCCCAGCGATGGCACTCGGGACTGCTGCTGGACTTGTGTGGACCCCCCCTGACTTTGATCGCTTTCATTTCTTCTTTTGAACTCCTGATAGAAGGTGGAGCCTCATGAAGCAAACAGATGCTGGAAGCAGTTGTTCCAGTTAAGAAAAAGCATGCCCCCCCCTCTTGATTGAAAAGCTCCTTTTCCTCACGTACCCTGACCCCACCCCCACCCTAGAAAAAGCTTCAGTTTTCTTTTCGAGGCACAAAGAAAAGTCAAACATTGTAAAACCCATTTTTGTGAAGATGACTCGTTTTCTTTGTTTCTGTCCATTTTCCACTTTGTTGCTTCCTGATCTAGAAGAGGAATCTGCAGTCTGATCAGTGACTGTGTGTGGGGGGGACCTTTGGAGGAGGGAAGGACTCCTGCTGTTCTGAACGGGGTTAGTCTGACCTCTGGAGCTTTTTTTTACCATGATGTTTTTACCTTTCACTCTTTTATTTGTGGATGACTCTTAAAACATAATAAATGATTCTGTCTCAATGTCTATGTTTCATTCAGCGACAAAAACAATTCAAATCCAACTTGTTTTTTAAAAGGCACTTCTCATGCATTTGTGGAGCTCGAAGCATTTTACAATCAAAAACAAAAACATACACAGATATTACAATAAAACCCAACCCACCCTCTACCCCCTGTTTACACATATCCCCACACACCATGAATATGCCTAAAAAAACTGAAGGCTTGGCTCTGCTGTGAGGAAACAGTATTGTGGGAATCTCTTCATACCAGGAGCCAGCTCAGCCACAGGAACATCACCACAGTGCCCACTCAGACCGGGACAGCAATGCGGTCCACTCCACAGTTATGAAGCTGCATTGTTGGAACCCAACTGCCCCAGCAAGGGCAACAACCACTGACCAAATCGGCAAACCCTGGCACCAAATACCCCCACAGGAATCCCTGGGGCTAAAATCATAGTAAGACGTTAAAATTAAATACTTAAAATGTATGTAGAAACATAAAATGTAAAGTAAAATTAATTACATAAAATAATTATGATTATTAAAACTAATAGAATAAATTAGCCTTTAAGGATATCTAAAAGCCAAAAGAAAAAGCTGGGTCTTCAGGCTCTTCCTGAAAACCTCTATGGTCCCTGTAGCTCTCCTGCAGGCTGTTCCACAGGCGAGGACCGTAGTGGCAGAACGAAGCCTCACCATAAGTTTTGGTCCTCACCTTGGAAACAACTAAAAGACCGGCACCGGAGAACCTCAGGGTCTACGAGGGCTCATACTTTAAAAACAAATCACATAAATAAGAAGGCCCAAAACCATTCAAACATTTATAAACCATTAAAAGAATCTTAAAACCCACAAGGAGCCAAAGCAGCGATTTTAAAATGTGTTCCCGCCCCCTGGTCCTTGTTAGAACTCGTGCTGCTGAGTTCTGTAATAATTGTAGACCTACAAAAGATTTTTTATGCAAACCAGAGAGCAGGGCATTACAATAATCTAAACGAATAAAAATAAAAGCATGCATCGGCACCTCTGCTGGCCAGAGAGAGGAATGGACGGACTCTGGTATTTATTTTGACATGATCAAATCTTGTCTTAACATTTTTAATGTGAGGAATAAAATTCAGTCAAAAAGTACATCCAAGTTTCCCACAAAGTAAGAAGGTTAAAAAATGTGAAGATGTGGTAAAATCATGTCTCTCTGGTCTTCAGGACTGATGATTCACACTTCAGTTTTGTCCTGGTTGAGCTGTAAGCTGTTTTCTGCCATTCATGACTTTATGTCTAAAATGCAATTAAAAGACTTATAGGTTCATATAGGTTTATAGATTCAAGCAAAGTCATCAGGAGACACGCCAATGTAAAGCTGTGTATCATCAGAGTAGCTGTGAAAGTCAACTTCATGTCTGTTGATGACATCCCCAAGAGGTAACAAATACAAGTTAAACAGTGTAAGGCCTAAAATTGACCCTTGGGGAACCCCACATCTTATTTTATGGATTCTTGAAGAGAATGTATTCATACTTACATAGAAGTGTTGATCTGTAAGGTAGGAATAAAATCACATAAGAACAGTTTCTGAGAGGCCCACTAGACTCCTCAGTCTATCCAATAAAATCTGGTGATCTACCGCATTGAAACAAAAGATGTGAGGGGAAATGATTACATGTTTTTGCATTCCTTTATGTTCAGCTAGAATGTTTCTGCAAATGTTCAGGATCAAACTGCAGTCAGAATAAAACATGGGCATATTTATTACCGTGTAATTCTAAAGTTTAAATCCCTCAAAAAAATCCTTTCAGTTTGCATCTTTGCTGCAACAAATCTGTTGATCAAATCAAATAAACTTCAATAAAAACTTTCCACTCACATTTTTGAATCAAACTATTTTAATGAACATCATAGCTCACAGTTCCACATTTTCCAAATGTTCTTTTCATTTTCACTGCATGATTCCTGGTTGTTCCAAGCATTTTTGGACCTGAATGGGGGTGGAGCCTTCAGCTGAGGCTTCTCTTCAAAGAGGCAGGGAGACTAACATGCTTCTGTGGAAACGATCTTACAGCACCGATCCTGGTTCCAGCCATAACCAGGTACAGCTAATACATAAGCTGATGCAGCCGAGGCAGGCTTTTCCCCCAGTTACAGAACCTTTATCATGTTCTAGAGTCAGGGGGCTGTGGCACACCTCTGCAGAGTGGGTGGAGGCCCCCATGGGACAACCCTATAGCAGAGAAATCACAGCCACCAAAAGAGCAGAACTTTGGGGCCAGGTGACCACTGCTCTCTTCTGAAGACTGAAGCCATTGAAGCAGTTTGTACTCTGACGCATCTTCCAGCGTTTCTGTGTCTGTCTCTTTCCTGACCTCTGACCTTATGAATTAAGACAAATTCATGTTGACACGGGTCTGTTTTATCATTTAGTCTGAGTTTTTCTACCACATTTTTCTTAAAGCTCCTCATTTGCTGCATCACAACACAGGACAAACAAAAACAGGTTAAGAGGAAAAACAGTTTGGAAAACAACAACAAGGCAGTGAAGAGTTTTTAACATGTAAATCTAAAATATGACACAGAGGTGTTTGTCAGAATGCTGCTGTAACAGAAGTTTGAGGCCAGGATAGAATTTTTTCAGGGTAAAATTGGCTTTTTTAACAAGGGAGTCAATGGAAGCCTGCAGAAACCAGCCTCCAGTGGTCTTCTAAAGAACTGCATCATTCAGAAAATAATTAGAACGAAGGTGAAGTCTTTGTTCATTCATTGAAATCAACAGCAGATCCAGTCAAACTACAATCAGTCTGAGCAGAAAAACAGCTTCTCTGAAACCTTTCCTTCCTCAAAACAGTGGGGTGTTCTTAGACGCTCCTTAAGGATCTTAATAGAATAACCCAGAGTTGCAGCCCAGTCTGGGTGTGGCTTTGACTGTGTACTTGACTGGCTGCAGCACCACGCCGAACTTCCCCTCCAGACTAGGGAGCGATTTACTTGGTGGGACAGAGAGCGTGAAGCGCTGCAGAATCCACGACAAGAAGAGAAAAAGCTCCATTTTGGCCAAAGCCTCCCCTAAACAAACCCTGAGCCCTGCTCCGAACGGCAGGTAACTGGATGAGGGGAGCGTCAGGCTGGAGCCGTCGGCGCTCAGGAACCGGCCTGCAGAGGAGAACTTGAGTAAGTCTTGTGGTTGAGAAAAACATGTCTAGGCCGGCTTGCAGACGACCCCGACCACGGTTCAGAGGACTCTAAGGCATCAGCTGTGATTCTCCAAAGGTCAGTTAAGACAGCCGCCATGCTAAAGATGTAAAACCACACCATGAATCAATCTGTGCTTTAAAGACAGGAAAATAAAACACAAGCTTCTGAGGGGGGGTTCTATGAAACCTCAAGTCTTCTTTCATTTATTAGATGATGATAAACCAACAAAAATAGGACATTTTGCCTCCTACTGTATGGGGGGGCATGAAGAATTTGGAGAACCATTGTGATCTAACGTGGATTAGTACAAACTGACAGATGTGAGTTTGCCCTAAGGGCATCTTAATGTCTTTGAATGTAGATGTCACTGGACAGAGCCCCCCCTGACCTGGATTGAAAAGCTCGGGGTTGGTCCACTCCTTTTCATCGTGGTGCAGAGACCACAGGTTGATGACGACTCTGGTTCCTTTTCTCACGGTGAACTCTCCGATGCTGCGGCGAGAGCAGAAGGAACACCACTCTGGTGTTTGAGTCAAATGTGATCATAACATAAAACCCTTTTCATTCCAAACATGAACATTTAGAAAACATCAGAGATCTGTGGAGCTGTAGCACCTGGTGTCACTGAGGGCCACGTGGGGGATGAGCAGAGGGGCCACGGGGCGAATCCGGAGCACCTCCCTGATGGTGGCTTCCAGGAAAGGGAGGCTGCCTCGGTCACTGAGCTGGGGGGGGCGATCCACCCCCACCTTCCTGTCCAGCTCCTCCTGAATTTGCTTTTGCACCTTAAAAAAGGATGGAGTGAGACGTCTGTGTCAAAGGAGGAACAGATGTGTTCTGGTCATCAGCTGATGATCCTGTAATGAGGAAATGGGAATTTCTTTGGTTGGGTGCTGTGTTGTTTTGGTCCTTGCATGCTTGGTGATGGTTTGTTTGGATCACAGACTTGATGATATACTCCTGGACATCACTGGACAGGACTCCTAAGCACTGCTTAAAGTCCCACCTCATCTATATTTTTATCGATTGTAGACACGTTCCCAGCGGTCTTTTCATGATGATTCTGCTGTTTTCAATCAATCAAAAACCTGTGTTTCTAGGACATAGTTTCTGCAGAGCATCCGAAATTTACCTCTAAGTTGTGGGGGGGCCTGTTGGCACAGAAGTAAGTCACTGTATAATTATATCCCACCATTCCTTTGTCTCACTAGCTTACAGCCTCTCACAACTGCAACCTGACATTGGAGGTGCAACAAAAATGGTGAGCAATATCAGAGCTATCCAGCTGCACAGTTTTGATCCAGATTCCAGGAAAAGAGGAAAACAAAGACATTCATGGATCTATTTGTCTGTCAGTGGAGAATTTAGAATTGGAGCAGAGCAGGGAGACTTTGAGCCGTCCATGGCAGTTGCTGTGTCACCAGACCAGGGTTTTTGTCTGCTTCAGATCCATCACAATATGAATAAAGAAATACTCAGGAATACAGTTTTAATCTTAAACTTTCCTATAAATGACCCCCATCATCAGAAAACTGCAACAAGAACATGTTAAAAACACCAAAAACGCCACTTTCATTCGAGTGAGTCTTTAATCCTTTGAACTGGTCACAACGGTGTTTAGATGAGGATTTCTTAAAATACACTTCACATGGTGTGGAATGAGTTCCTGATTTCTTCAGGACACTGGGATGTGGGAGAGGAGCTTGCTTAGATGAAAATTCCAACAGAGGTTTTCAGGAAGACCTACCTCTGGGTAATGGATCAGGTATGTGATGGCCCATTTGAGTACAGTGGTGGTTGTTTCAACACCTGCCCCAAAGACGTCCCCCACCGTCATGAGGAGATGGTCATCACTGAGGCCCACCCCCTCGGCGCTGAACTCTGCGGCGGTGTTGTTGTTCTCAGCGCTCCGCTTGGCTCTCAGCAGGGCGTCCAGAAGGTCCCTCTGAACGTGGTCACTGTAGTCTGACTGAGAGGTAGGACCACATCAGTGTCTGTGAAAATGGCACAGGCGAAAGCACCTGGACTCATCCTTAACCTCAGACAGAGGGGTGCATGAACACTGAACGTAGATTTAGTCTCTAAGCTTGAAAAAGGACTTTCAGATCAATGTGAGATTTTATTGATTATGGTCTGAATTACATTCAATGGTCTTAACAGCAGAGTGCAGAGAAAGCAGGCGTACAGGAACAACCTGCTTAAGAGGTCAACAACAAAACATTGACCTGTTTGTCAAATTTAAAACACCTAGCAAGATTCACCCCAAGATTCCTAATGAAAGCAGCGTCTGAAAGGTTCAGGGCGCCAACCACAGTCAGAATGTCAGCTTTCCAAACTGATAACATAACTGAAAGCTGACTTCATTTGTGTAATGTTGTGAAAGCATCTGTCCTCATTGCCTTTCTTTTGGACCCAGTCAACATGGGAGGTTTTATTAAAATGTATTTTTAACTTATAGATTGTTTAAAACACTCTCTTCGAAATTTAGGACGTCTTTGCTATGCCGTTGTTATCATCATAAGTGTGTATTTTTTATTTTATTCAGAGTTGCAGCACCTCTGCAGATGAAGAACAACTGTGCCTGAGTACACTTGAACACCAAACCAGCAACAACCAAAAAAAACAAGATGGCTGACAATTTTTATCAACACTGAGAGAGTTTCAGTTTTATCTTCCTTTGGTGTCACAAAAACCTAAACCAGTGCTGTCAGTCCGTCGTCAGTCCATCCTTTGCTAAACTGTTTTGGGGGAAACAGGTAAAGACTTTGTCAGTAACCCAATACCCAACCTTCACCCAGCTTCCTGCTCAGTGAAGGAGACCACTCCAAATGCTGCAGGTCCTCAAATGACCACTGGAGACTGGATTCAGAAGAGAGACGTTTTCCTTTGACTCTCATATTTAAAAATCTAACTTTCCTGCCCAGCGGCCCGTTTCTGGAACATTAAGTTGGGAGGAATGAAATCCAGTCACCACAACAAAGATAAAACCCAATAACTTCAACGGAGATCTGGAGTTTGACCAATAATCTGAACTGAAACTTTTTCATTTTTTTGAATGGCCAGACTTTATTTTAAAAAGGTCCACTGAGGTTTTGCTACTTTTCACAGTTTTTATATATGTGCTGTGAGACAATAAAAAGTGACTGCAGCATCTCCATGTGACCATTTCCAAACGAGGATCTGGACCTCTTCAAAAGTGCAGAGGTCATCATCAGGCTGTACCTTGTGTTCATCAAACTTCTTCTGCAGCAGCTGGTCTCTAACCGCCACACACTGCTTCAGCAGGCGCAGGTCCTCGTTAGGAAAAATCTGGGACAAACCAGGACCTCGTTCAGACTTTCATTCCAGACATTTTCAGGGCTTCAGTAAGTGTCTGTTGAGCGGGTCCCACCTGTAACCAGGGGAAGATGTCTATCAGGCTGTCCTTGGCCACCGTGTCCACAATGCCTTGGCTGTAACGCAGCATGGCCTCAAACTCGGGGTCTCCCCGGCTGTAGGAGGAGTTGAAGCAGAGCGAGCAGATGACGTTGGTGACGGCCCGCGTCAGCTCAGGGGATAGGTCCAGGGCCAGGCCGGTGGTGGCTGCCTCAGACAGAATGGAGCACAGCGACTGGGCTTCTGCACAGACTGAGAGCAGAGGTCCCAGCTCAGCACCAACATGCAGGACAACCATCGGATCTCAGAAGCAGGATCATTTAGACTAATACTGACCAATACATGAATTTATGATATGTGGATTCAAATAGTAGAACAGGTAACCAAACGCAGCTCAGGGGTCTATGGGTGTGTATGTGTGTGTAGAGCAGACCGCTTAAGGAGACTGACTCTCAGAGATGGGAAATGAACAGCGGGCTTCTTCCATGTTAGTCTGGGAGATGTTAAAAATCTTGGTGCACTTTAATTGTGAAGAATGGAATACGTTGAGCTCTGCAGAGTTCTGCGGCAGGAAACCATGAAGGATGTCTCAGTGAGGTCAGAGGGGGACTTGAAAGAACATGGACTCACCTCCCCACTCGTCTCCAAGCCCAGTTTAAGAGGAGGTTCAGATATTTTAACCTCAGTTTCTTTTGAGGTGAAACAAATGAAAAGGTCAGAAGATGCAACGTGACTGGAACAGTGAACCTCGAGCAAAAACACGTTTCAAAGAAATCTTTCATCTGCTGACATCACACGGGCAGGTGATCTGCAACGTTTGCTGACCCATGATCATCTCAGAGACACTCTGAGGCAAAAGTCTGAGAGAGTTTATGATTGTACAAGGTTTTGATAAAGATGTTTTGACAGATAAAGAAGCTGCAAAAACGAAATCTTGTCAAGTTTTTGTCTACTTCCTGCTCAGATTCCACTTGATAAAGACAAACAAAAACTGAAAGAATGTTTTTCTCTAAACGACGAGTGAAGCTTTTCTGCATTTGAGATGTGTTTTTCCTGATCAGACTCAGATTGTTTCCCTGGTGACACGCACATGCACACACACGGACACAAGAGTGGGTCTGAGGATGAAGGGGAACACTCACTGATCCTCTGGATGGATGCAGAACCCTCTCCAAACATACACAGAGCTCCATGCACGATCTTTCGGTGGAACCTCCAGGTGGTGCTGTAATCTCCAAATGCGATGTCTTTGCCGTCTCTGGTCAGCACGTCCGTGGTCACCTGTGTTGCAGGCAGAGGGGCAGAATGAGCTGCTGAGGCCGGGGATGGGCGCTCAGTGACAGGTACCCACAGTTCTGGGCCGTCCCGCGAACGTCCTTCCCCTCTTCAGCAGGACCTCCCTAGCGTGTGCGTGATGGTTGACGACGATGACTTTGTGGGGGCCCATCTTCAGGGAGTAGGTCTGTCCGTACTTCTGTTGCAGCTCTTTGAACAACAGGTGGGGAGGGTGGGGGCTGCGCAGGCTCAGCAGGCTGCCGAGCAGGGGCAGGGCCGGCAGGCTGGGGGCCTCCCGGGGTCTGTCCCCCCTCACTCTCCAGAGCAGAGCTGCCAAAGCCAGGACCAGAACTACGACCACAGACAGGCACAAAAACCAAGCCATGCGTCCCCTCCAAGACTCTGCTTCATCCAGGGCCAGGTGCAGTGAGGGAGGGGGGGGGGGACAGAGAGAACGCAGGGCCCCGCTTTATCCAACAACTTCAAGGCCAAAGCCTTGACTCTGACGAGCAGCAGCCAGAGGAACGTGATAAGACAGGCAGACTCTCTGGATCCTTGAGGAAAAGCTGAGGAAGCCCTGAGCAATTCGAGTCCGGTTCCCCGAGTCCCTCTGATCCTGGAAAAGTAGGGTTCAGTTCAGGAAACCAGAGCCCACTGTTGAACACTGACTCCACAGTGACAGGTAGGATGATGCTGTGAATGGACCTCTAAACTCCCCCTCACCACAGGTTTGTCTGAACTATACTTGATAGGAGCCAAACTAATAGAAAAAAAGATGTTCTAAAAACAGATGGATTTGATCCTTAATCTTGAAGTTCTTTGTGTTTCAAAAGTCTTTCCTCAAACATTCTGTCTCAGTGAGACATCCTCTGCTTGATACCAGAGTTCATTAGAATGAGACAAAGATTCTCAACAGGATTTGGGTTAAAAAAAAACATTTCAAAGCTCCAGACAGTTTTGGTGCAGTTTTCCAGGAAAAAAACAATGAAAAGGATCTTCCTCCCTTTATCGCCATTCAAAGTATGAAATCTCCTTCTGTTTGTAAACAAAATGACTGAAACTTTGATTTCTTTAACGTTAGATTCTAATGAAACTCATGGTTAAAAATCAGAGGGTGTTGGGAGAAGCTTAATGACATAATCCACAGGATGGTTTCCCATGGGTTTTTGATGATTCCTTCGGAGCTTTGAAGAGTTACAGTGATCCTAACTTCACATAAAAGAGACAAATAAAGTGTTGTCTACTAACACTAAGAGCCAAAAATGTTTTTTATTGTGTTCTTATTCGGGTAATTTTGACCAAAAACTGCTGGAATGTAGATCAAGTCCAGCCCAGAAGGTGGCGGTATTTTACCCATAAGTCATTCGTAAATCATCTGAGGTGCTGAAAGACCCACTCCTCTGAAAATGGTGCTTTCTGTGTTTTGAACATGTTCTTGTGCCATTTTCCTCATGATAAAAGACATATATGAAGAGCATTAAGATTAAAACAGCATTTCTGATTATTTCTTTACCCAAATCGTTGTGATCGCTGAGCATAGCCACACAAGCTCCCTGCTCCGCTCCATTCTGATGCATCCACTTAAAGATTAATAGATCCATGTACGTCTTTGTTTTCCTCTGAGCTGGCTTCTGGCCCATAACTGTACGGTTGGATAGCTCTGATATTGTTCGCCATATTTACCATACTGGTAGGTTGAGGGTGTGAGGGGCTGTAAGCTAGCAGAAGAGCGTTAAAACAGAACTCTCAGTTATGGGCGATAGGAAAAGGAGTTCCTC
Organism: Adrianichthys oophorus; assembly: GCA_036245035.1. Lineage (NCBI taxonomy): Eukaryota > Metazoa > Chordata > Actinopteri > Beloniformes > Adrianichthyidae > Adrianichthys > Adrianichthys oophorus. Next base: position 228,046 of record BSAI01000161.1, read on the forward strand.
AATGCCAACAGTCAGGAGTGAACTCCTAATGAACTGCTGACGCTCTGCAGAAACTGTACTAGAAAACGCCAGGTTGATCTAAAAACGGCATAATCACAATGAAAAGACCACTGGGAATGCTTTGAGAATAGATCAAAAAATGATCAGAGTACAACTTTAGGAACACAAATTTTCAGGAACCGTAATGAAACAAAAATCTAAGTACTTTAATAAACTGCTGTGTTTAATCTGATGACATTATTTTAATGGGTTTGAAATGTAAAAGAAAAACAAAGCTAAAACCATCTGCAGCTTTTCTGAAAGCCTTCAAGCCACAGACTTAAAAAGTCTATAATAGGATCCGTCAAACACACTGAATTCAAACACAATCCAAAAAGCACAAATCTACAGTTGTGCTCATAAGTTTACATATTTGGAAAAACTGCCGTGGCTACTATTGGAAGATATACGGTACCCTGATGGCTTTGTTCTAAAAACATGAACACAAGCTGATACAAAACGGATTGAATGGCAACTAAAGTTAACCATCCTCACCAGTGACTCGTTTGCCTGTAATCAATGTGTGTGCACAAAAGGTCTTGGAGTTTCTGGGCTCCCAACAGACCCTTTTATCCTTCATCCAGTGTCACACTGACATATCTGGATCCTGAGTCATGGGGAAGCTAAAGCTGTCAAAAGATCTACAGGAAAATGTAACTGAACTGTAAAAAACAGGAAAGGGATATGAGAAGTTATCCAAGGAACTGAGAATGCCAGTCAACAGCGTTCAAAGTTTGATCAAGAAGTGGAAAGTGAGGGGTTCTGCTTAAAACCAAACCATGGCCACAAACATTTCTGCCACAACTGCCAGAAAAATAGTTAGGAATGCAAAGGAAAAACCCACACAAGACAAGCCTCCAAACCTCTGGACCAAAGTAATTTAAAGTGAGGAAATCAAGATTGAACTTTTGGCCACAACAAGCACTACATTTGGAGAGGAGTCAACAAGGCCTATGATGAACACACTATTCCTACTGTGAAACACGGAGGTGGATTGCTGATGGTTTGGGGATGTGTGAGCTACAAAGGCACGGGAACTTGGTCAAAATTGATGGCAATATGAATGCAGCAGTTATGAATGCAGTTATTGATGCAAAACGTGATATGAAGAACTAGGGGATGGCAACGTTTGGTTTGTGCAATTTGGGAAGTTTATGTTTTCATTATGATTTTAAAGAGTCACTGTTAACAATGAATGATTTAATTCAACCACTAACTATGAGTGGAACATTTTTTTTGTGTTATCATTCATATTCTCTGAAAAATAGCCAAGAATTCCTCAATTCTTCCAGGGTATGTAAACTTCTGAACAAAACTGTTTCTATCACTTCAAAGGAAAACAAAACACTTGTAGATTCTTCAACTTGCAGCTAAAAAACCAAACAGAATTCTGTCGGTGCTGAGAAGTATTAAACCAAGCGGTGTGGGAATTCTTTTACAGATATCTCACTCGTATTTTTCATCTCAAAAGGTTTTTTGTAAATGCATGTTCAGGATCAAAGCGGACTCCCACCGCTTGGTGGCGACGTTGCGTTAATCAGTTAATAGAGACGAAGAAGACCAAGGCCACGCCGTGGGGAGGAGGGGGTTCGGACGATGTCGTCCTCGGACCCGCAGCCGCGGTTCGGTCAGTCCGTCAAAGGCCTGCTATCAGACAAGGTGGGCTCGTGCAGTGCGGACGTCATTGCGCTCACGCGCCAGGTGCTGAAAGGGTCTCGAAGCCAGGAGGTAAAGCGGCACGCGCCTTCGAACCTGCGCGATCACGTGACTGCCGATAATCAGCTGTTGTTCTTGCATTTGAACGGTATTGATCAGATTTAAACAACAAAACTCAGTCGAAGTCAGACCAGCAACTGATAAACGAACATCCCGCAAAGAGATCTCAGAGCTGTGCGATTTGCTCACATTAAAACCTGCAGGTCTGTTTTCTCAGTCACGTGTTCGTTTAAATAACCTGATTAGACAGGAACACGTCAGGAAAACCACCGGTTTCCATGGTAACCAGCTGTTCTATCAATTCACTCAGATTGTTGACTTAATAAAGCTTGAGGTTTGTTCATGAACGTTCACATAGTGATTTTGAAAAACATCTGGAAATACTCCTGTTTGGTGAGTGTCAAAGTGAAGTCTCCTGCAGATTCATCCTCTCACCCCCATCTCTGTCTTGCAGCTTCTCAGTCAGGCGGCAAGGAACATGGTGATCCAGGAGGACGCCATTCTTCATGCTGAGGACGTAAGTATTCAGCAGATGCGTGCACGCGTGTGTGTAGGAGGCGTGTCCTCTATGGTGTCTGGAGCTGATGATGTCTGCGTGTCCTTCAGAGTCTGAGGAAGATGTCCATCATCACCACACACCTGCAGTACCAGTGAGTATGGGGAAGGCGGGGCTTTAGAGCAGCTTCAGAGCAGCTCAGCTTCATCTTTGTTTGTCCTGCAGGCAGGAGGCCATCCAGAAGAAGTGAGTAAACCTGGGGGAGGCACAGACCCCCAGCAGGACCAGCATGCTCACGTGTCTGTCTGTCCTTCAGTGTGGAGCACTCCAAGAACCTCCAGGACCAGCTGACCCATCTGCTGAAGTGAAGCTGCCTGCAGGGGGCACTGCAGCAGAGCGAAGATGGTGGCAGACTTGATGACGGCTGTGGGAACACACTTTCATGCCTTTACACCCCCCTCCACTAAAAACCATCCCCTGACCCTTCCCAAAGCTGTGCATTTTTCTCCGTTCTGTTTTGAACGTGGTGGCTCCGCCTCAGGCGCTGGTCATGTGATGCGTTTTGACGAATCAGCCAGCAGAATCAGAAATCAAATGATTGAACCAAAAGGGAAAACGTCATGTTCCTTCATTTCAAGCATTTTTCAATCAGAAGTTCTGTTGTTCTGGAATCTTCTCTGCATTAAATGATGAAACCAGTCCTCTGTGTGCAAACAGAATTGTGTTTATACAGAATGTTCACATCCAAGCAGATTATCACCATCTGATAAAAACTCTGAAACGGCTGCACGGTGTTCTTGAAGAGCATGCACGCGTGCTAAACAGAATGTGGATTGAAACTTCTGCATGTAGCTGCAGAGAGTAGTCAGGAAAAAGCCCCCCCTCCCAGTCTGTTTGTGTCTGAACATGCCATCTGAGGCTGGAGGTGCAGAGATGACCATGAAGCCTCGACCTTCACGATAACCAGCACAGACGCAAGCTCCTGAAGGCCGGCCAGCCGAGCAACCCTGACAGCTCCCCCAACGCTCGTGCACGTGCCGTTCTACATGCCTGAGCTTCAATGGCGAATGATGGAAGGATTGGCGGTTTGATCCCCGCTCCCTCCAACCAACCGTCCTGTCCTTGGGGAAAGCACTAAACACTCTTCGCCTCCAGGTCACCCTTGTAAAAGAGATCCTGATCTCAATGGGTTCTACCTGGTTAAAAAAAGGTAAATAGACAAACCATTGTCTCTGCAGAACAGCAGTTAGAAGAGACCAAAAGCTCCTGCTGGATTTCATCAGAACTCAACCGAGACGAAACTTGAACCTGATTTGAACTAAGCCTGCTTTCTGATGGGTAAAGTCGTTTTGCGGTTTCAGTCTTTAGTGCCATAACGATGTTTCACAAATGAGGACGGCATTTGACGTCAAGAGAAGCTCATCTTCACGTGAGCAATGAGGACATCTTGGGCTTATCTGAGTCCCGATGAAAGTTCAGGGCAGATGCTCCTCAGAAACCCTCTCTCTTCAGATGTTTAGTGACGGTGTGTTCTTTGATGCACAGACATGAACCCTGACCTCAGAGGAAAAACTCAGTGAAAGGATTTTGAAGTTTGATGACAGAGCTACACTTCAGGCTGAGAGACAAAACCGTTTTCAGACCATTAACTTGCTGATTGTTGTCCTGCAGTTACCGTAGCAACAGCACTAAGTCCTGACCCTGCTGGTCTTTCATTCGGCTTCAGTTTGGTTTTTTTACACCTTGTGTCCAAACCTGAGGCTCAAACCACAGCATTGACCAGTGATTGAAGTAGTTGAGATACAGTATTTGAATGAATATCCAAATACCAGATAAGATTGATTTTCAGCTTTTCAGGGATCAAACCAGATCTTCTTTTGGTCATGCGTGAAAAAAAACGTCCATACTCTTAACCCAATTCTTAAACAGCTTTTTCCACTGGTGTCCAGCTGTGATGACATTTTCCATTCATAGTTGAAGATGTGATGCAGTACTCGTCTTTCACCACTGAGAGACGCAGCTCTGGGACATTTGGTGGTGTTTGCAGTCAGAGTGAGGCCTGTTGTTCAGTGGAAGTGGCCACAGCCTCAAGCAAAGTTCTGAGCATGGAGGTCTTTACTGGTGAAGCTGCAAAGCTCAACTGGCTGTTCCTGAACATTTAGTTTAGACAAACTCCTGGTTTTACAGTTTACCACAGACTTCACTGTTTCTTCACCTGAGGAGTGAAGATGTTCAATAGGAAGCGATTCCCCTGGCAGGGGGAACCGCTGCCTGTGTTTTCAGGATAAATATGCAGATCACTTCTGGAACACTAATGATGAGGAACACGAGGAGACGAAGGAGCACAGAAAAAGATAGCGTGGATCAGATTTTATTAGAATTTTTGATCTCTTGATGGTAACGCTTTTCCTGCGAGAAATGTCAATGTGTGTGTGTGTGTGTGTGTGTGTGTGTGTGGGGGGGGGTTAACATGAAATATTAAACTAAATGATGGAAAATGTGTAAAAATGGTACTTTGAAACACCCCACCACCTCCACAAAGATAGTTAAGACTTGTCCTTCTTCCCGTTCTTCTTCTTCTTCTCTTTCTTTTTCTTCTTTTTCCGGGGGTGTTTGTTTTTGGGTGAACTGCTGCAGTCGCTGCTCTCCTCCATTTCTTTCCTGCTTTTATCATGAGTGCTGCTTGTCGACCTTGACCCTTCTGTGCTGGTGCCCATCACAACCTGCTCCCTTGGCTCATCCTTCACCCTGACAGCTGGAGTGACAGACGTCAGTCCACCAGAGACAGTGATGAGCATCCTCTCCTTCTTCATCTCCTCTTTCAGGAAGAAGGATTTCTGGCCCAGCTGCGCCCCCCCATCATGATGCGAGTGTCTCTGATTCTTCCAGCTCTGTTGGAAGCCTTTGTTGCTCCTGGAGTCAGTATAACCTCTTCTCTGTGAGGGGGCTTGGCTGCTGCTCTGATAGTGACCCTCCCTAACACCTTTTCCCTCCCAGGCCAGCTGTTCTTTCTGATGAAAGAGAAAGACACCCAACTTTTATGATGAAGCAAACATCTCGGGTTTGATTTCTACACACAAACATGTCTTAAATCTTCATGTGAGCTGCTGAGCCTAGTTTTACCTGGGGTGGGGCTTTGAGTTTGTGGGCTACCGGGAGATGATTAGTGGAAGAGGTTTTGGTGACAATTTCCGCTCCAAAACAGCGTCTGATGTTAGCGTGTGTCATTCCTCCTTTAATGTGGTGTACAGTGTTTACTCATTTATTACAGAGGATACGTTCCACGGAAAACCCTCTATTGGTGAAATTCACAAAGTGGGATTACAGATGTTTTAGGGTGTAAAACTTCTCTCACAGCATGGAAGACATTGATTGACAAAATCAACAGCCAATCAGGATGCAGAACACAGTGAACTGTAAAAAAAAAAGGAAAAAAGCAAAGTCGCACCAAAAAATTCCAATAAATCAGTGAGACCTGTGGTGAATTGTGATATAGTGAGGGAACACTGTACTGTAGTGAAAATGCTCCTCTAGTTTGGTACATCAGAGAAGGAATGACACAGACGGCACCACAAAAGGGTGTTGTTCTGGAACAGAAATTACATCATCATAACTTCCTTCACAACAATGTCAATCATGTCCACATGGGCAATGTGCTAAAATTCCCACCCCCGCAAAACATTAGGGTCAGCAGCAAAAGTAAATAATCTAATTTGAAATTGTAAATTGAGAACTGAAAGTGAAGACAAAGAGAAACAAAAAAAAAAAAAAGAAGTCAAATATTCAAACTGCAGTTTTTCCAACAAAAAGCATTGTTTTTCATTCTGTAACAGTTTTAGATTTGAAGTATCTTTTTACTCAAGTTTTAAATGTATACTTTTTTTAAACTTACAATGTTATTTTTCAGATTTAAAATAATTCCTTCATGTTTACAAAGTGTACTTTTCAGTCTAAAACTGTTTCCAAATGTGTGTTTACAGTGGGTACAGAAAGTATTCAGACCCCCTTAAATTTTTCACTCTTTGTTATATTGCAGCCATTTGCTAAAATCATTTAAGTTAATTTTTTTCTCATTAATGTACACACAGCACCCCATATTGACAAAAAAAACAGAATTTTTGCAGATTTATTAGAAAAGAAAAGCTGAAATGTCACAATGTCATAAGTATTTAGACCCTATATCACTGTGGCTCCTTCACTGTTCTTGAATGGTCCAGCCAGAACGCTGACTTAAACCCAATTGATCATCTCTGGAGAGACCTGAAAATGGCTGTTCACCAACGTTTACCATCCAACCTGACAGAACTGGAGAGGATCTGCAAGGAGGAATGGCAGAGGATCCCCAAATCCAGGAGTGAAAAACTTGTTCCATCTTTCCCAAAAAGACTCATGGTTGTATTAGATCAAAAGGGTGCTGCTGCTAAATACTGAGCAAAGGAATGAATACTTAGGACCATGCATTTCTTTTTTAATAAAACTGCAAAAATGTAAAAAATTCAGTTTTTTTTGACAATATGAGGTACTGTGTGTACATTAATGAGGAAAAGAACTTAAAGGAGGACTATCACCATCCAACAAAAACATTCCCATTAAGTACTAGCCAAGATCATGCCATTATTTTCTCGATTCATTCATGACATTTGCCATATAAAAGTAACTGAATTTCCAGGGACAATCATGGAGCCCACAATGTTCGCGTTCAGCGCACCTAGCAGTCAGAGTGAGCAAATGTGTGTCACTGTTGCGTGACGTCATTCTGGGACAAAGCATCAGCAACAACGGCTGCCACAGAAGGAGACAGGAGTCCGTTTTTCAAAGAAGAAGAGGAGTTTTTCGATGATTTTGAAGCGTTTGGGGTTCAACCATACATGTATTAACCGGAATATTCAGAAGGGAAAGAAAGACCATCAGGAGAAGAAAGTGACGATCAAAGTTATGACGATGTCTGGAGGATCGGACAGACTGAATGGTGCTCATGCGGCGTGTGTATGTGTGGACCAATGCCGACCGGTTAGGAGAGCCATTGTTGCAGAGAGTTGGATGTTTTAGAAAAAAAACAAAACGGGGGAAATAATCTTCATACCATCCATCACCAACCAAAAGAAAAATACAAAAGACGCCAGAATTCATACAAAGTGTTGCAGTTTACTTAGAACGCACGACAATCTCAATTATCAGTTATTATTGCTATTTCTTTAAATGAATCGACAAAATAATGGCACGATTTTAGCTCCAGAAGACTTTACCCTGCTGGAGTGTTCGTGCACATCTGCATGGCATTCTGCAGAACTGAAATCTCCAATGAACTCCTGACACTTCTTACAGTAAAAGCCGACAACTGGAGACAGATAATCCTGACCTGCATAAAGAGAAAAATACTTTAAACCTGTTACTACAAGAAAAGGGGTAAAAAACTCTAAATCTTACCGTCTTGTTTTAACAATTCCTCCAAGTCAGCTGCAAAAGTTTCAATCTGACTAATTTTGGCTAGTTTTTCCTTCTTTCTTTCTTTGTTATCACTTTTCTGGGAAACAGTTAAGTGAGTCAGGTCAGAAGTTTGTCAATTGGGGTTAAACTTCATAAGGGTGTTTTCATTTTTTGTTAAAGTCTTACCTGTTGTCGATCAGCTGTCAGGGAGGATCCACCTTTGGTCCGTTTCTCCTTTGTGGCTGAAAAACAGTTTAATTTCTTCATTTGAAGTGAGAAAAAAAGGTGTACAGACAATTCTGTACCAAAGAAAAATAAAAACAATGAACCTGGGAACCAGAGCGGTGTGATCTCTGCATCACTTCAGCTAAAAAACAATTTCCTTCATGGACAATGATTTTAGCAGTTTTATAAATGTTCGCTTCAGCCCTTGTGAGGCTTACATTGGTTTTATTTTCAGTTTTTACAAGACTAAAGACTTATCAAATAAAAAGTAGTGGTTCAAACGCATTACTGTACTACAACTCAGTGGTAAAGATCTAACCAGGAACAAAGCTGCCTAAGGGAATACTTTGCTCTTCATTCGCTCAGGTCCAAGCCCGTCTGCTGAGTAAACATGGGTATCATCTCCTGGATTCACATGTTTCAGTGTTGAGACCTCGACTGCAAATCTTTACAAATGACATAAAATGAGTTAGTCAAAGTTGTTGTTCTCCATAGACTATTCAGAATGTTCTCTGGTTCTGCAGGTTCTACAGGGCTCACGTTTCAGAGTCACGTTTCTATGGCAACTGCTGAAAGCGGTCTCAGGAGAATCAAGAGAATTGAGGTGGAGGCCAGTGGGCACCACATGCTTTTACTGAGGCATCTGATTGGTCAGTTTCTAACTTGAATAATTTGCGATGAATAACTTGTGATATCGAAGGGCTTGTGATATCATTAAGAAAAAACATTAGCAAGACGATGTTAAGAAAAATGTATCAGGGAAAGAATGATTATTCTGACAAATAGAAACATCTGTATGTGGTGGGCTGCAGACAGACATACCAGGAGAAAGCATCTTCAGCTGAACCTTCAGCTCTCACAGCTCCCCATCAGGACTCACCTTTGATCAGAGACTGCAGAGACTCCAGAGCTTTCCGAACATTTGGGTTGTTTAATGTTGCCATGGCCGTGTCTGAGCTGACAGCGACCGTAGGGGGCTCACTGCCCTCCTTCAACTCCAATGTCTTCACTGGGACATTTTCTGAGTGTGAGGGAACACCCAGGCTGCTCAGAATGCTCTTGATCTCCTCATACTGCTCACTGTCCAGACCAGAGAAGGAAGGAATCTGAAGGAGTTGTTTCGACTGGAGAGCACTCTGGCAGCTGCTGAGTGGGGACTGATGAACAGCAGAACTGTACAGCTCCTGCAGTTTGTTTTGCTCTGTCTGAGGAGAAACTTCTGCCCCATACAAGAAGGACTCCTCTTCCTCAAGCTCATTGGCTCTTTCTACTGAAATGTCCTCCTCGCTCTTCTCTTGGAGCCAGGAGAAGTCACCCCCGACTCTTTCGTGGGGAAGCAGCACGCTATCATTTTCTAAAGATGTAGAGTTGTTCTCACAGCTTTCCATTTGGTGACTCTGAGTCGTCACAGACAAACAGTCTGTAGATTTATCTTCAGGTGGGCTCTGAGCAGAAGAACATACAGCCATCAGTTTCTTTAAAAGTTCTTCATACACAAATATGAACAAAAATGAGCTTTGAGCTTGTAAGTGCAACTGATTGAGCTTTAGGACACTCAAATCATATATAAATAAAAGAGCTGTGTTCACTGTAGCAGTCTTTGAAAAACTCTGAAAACAGTCGGTCCATGCTGAAAGCAGTTTGAGTGAATAATTAAAGATTTTTAAAATCTGTTTTAAACAAACATTTGGTCTGAAATAAATAATAAAGTTATGAATGAACGCCATGAAGATTCCAAATGCTGGCTCTTTTAAATATGAAGCATAAAGATAATTTTTTATGTTCAAAGAGTTTCCAGAAGAATCTTTAAAACTCAGACTTTGGTGGTTACTGTTCTGCATTACCTAGTGAACAGTAAAAGCTAACCTGGATGGTGAGAATGGCTGCTTTGAGAGAGGGCAAACAGTCATCCAGCTTGCTGCTGCTCATGACGAGCTTCAGTTCCTCCAACAGGCTGTTCCTTGTCAAGCTGACAGCGGTGCAGCTTAGGGTGCTCTTCTTCTTTTCGTCTTTATCACAGTTCACTTCACCACTTCCTGACCTTGACTTTCCAACCTGGCTCTTGCTTCTCATGTGCTTCTGTCTGCTTCTGCTTCGACTCCTGGTTCGACTCCAACTGCTACCTCTATTTTTGCTTTCAGCACAATTCTTGCTGCATACTCGACTTTTGCTTCTTCCTCTGCTCTGGCTACGCCTCCGGCTGCGCCCTCGACTTCGGCCCTGGCTTCGGCTGCGCCCGCGGCTTCGGCTGCGCCCATGGCTTTTAGCTCCAGATCTGGCATTACTTTTGCTCCGGCTTTTGCTCCTCGACACATGCTTCTGGAACTGTGGGTCTGATCTAACAGCGTTTTTAAGGACATCTGCAGATTTGAAAGCTTCTGCCAGGTTGTAAGCCATGTTCCCTTTCAGATAGTCTGGTAGGGGTTTGTTGGCAGCGATGCATCGCAGGAATTCCTCCCCAGCTTGGTCACTAGAAATGAACAAGTACACGTTTCAAAACAGTAGCAAAAGACTTAAACAGAGCTCAACCTGTGACTGATATCTGAAACACAAACAAACCTGCTGTCTGAGCAATTTTTCGCCAAAAGACTGGGATTCCACTGAGGTATTGGAGGGGGCGCAATCTGCTGGCTGCCACCCACAGCAATGACTGTACTACAGTCTATGGAGAAGTTGCTACAGTGGGGCTGAGAGTATTCAGAGTTCATGTCATAACACTTAACAAAACTCAACAATTATCAATGACAATATAATGTGCAAAGTATACATAAGTCTAGCAAAGTGTGCTAAATGTTTCTCTCTGAAAATCAAAATCATTATTTGTTTTACTGGATAAAAAAGAGAGTGGAGGCTTATGCTGCTCACTCTGAATTTCATTTAATTTCATTTCAAAATTTTTTATTTCCAATAATATATAGAGAGTAATAAAAAATAAAACAAGACAATATAACATAAATATATAAATTATATTAAAAATGACATCAATACATTGTTCGAAAAGGAGTAGGAAGAAGTTAAAACTTTTTAAATCCTACCCCTAAACCTTATACCTTATGTTCATACAATATAATCTACATCAAACACCAGCATTAAATACCTTTAGTTATCATATAACATCTACCCACATAATCAAAAATCCAAACACAAACACGCACATGTATACAAACATACCAGATATATCCTTCTTGTGTGTGGCCTGTCCATAATTCTTTTCACTGGGACCTCAACCCCAGCCCCTGTCATCCTCACCAATAATCCAATAATAAACAATACACACAACACATTAAGTCATTCATGTAAACTAGCTTCTATGCAAACAATAACCTGTATTTATCCTCCTTCTTCATTACCATATTTACTGAAGATTATGGCCCGCAGCAGCAGTCCCTGACTGCAAAGACCATATTCTTTTTGCTGTTGTAAAATTTCTGCACGTTTGAGTCAAAATTACCCCCGCCACATGCGCAAAAAGTTGTGGCCCTCGACTTGGCGGCCATTTTGTAGCAAAGTGTGTGATTTGGTGATTTTTTTCGCTTTTCCACAATATAGGAAAACGACACTTTGGTTTTTCGGATTTTCACCAAACTTCACAAACATGCCGCCAGCCCGAGTCTACAATCACCACAGAAGTTTCATTGACTTTTGACCTTGGGAAAAGGCTGCCATCTTGAATTGTTTTTTTTTTTTAGCACCTTTAGTACCAGCTACAAACGTCCAGTGGAATTTCATAGATCGTCTTGTAACTTCTTGATTATCATTGGGTAGGTACTGTGGAAAAAATGTTGGAATTAGAAGTTGTAGAATATGATGGGCATGCCCGTGGCGAGCTCGACACTGCTACAATCTTAGCTAGTACACACGTTTTATCGGCATGTCGTAAAAAGGGTATCCACATGTTCAGTGGCTCAAGCTGAACGTAACAATATCACATACGATATGACAATGTTAAAATTGTGGCCAAGGTAAGCTAAAACTTTTTGCAAAAAAACTGCTGACTCAGCTAAAAAAGTATTTTCTTGAAAAAAATGTTGGAATCATCCACTAACAAAACAAATGTAACTTTATCGGGAATACCCAAAGGAAGTTTTGAATTTATTATGGGATGATCCCACGACCTACAGTTTGGCAGCCATTTTGTTTCAAAATCTAAGATTTTGCTGATTTCAAGAATGTGAAAACGAAAATTTATTTTGGGCAATTTTAACGAAATTTCACACACATCCCGCCAGCGTAGGTCTACAACAACCCCTGGAGTTATGCCGACCTTTGGCCTTGTAAAGACAGCTATCTTGAATTTTCACCAAAAATAACTTAATACCAGCTAAAATCTAAATTTTGCTCCAGGTTTTTTTTCCGATCATCTCCATAATTCTCGGACATCATTCGGAAGCAATTTGGAACAAATTGGTATCATTACAATTTGTAGTAACAAATTCAATTGCCAATGAAATTGCAGCCGCTGTTTCGTCCATTTCGGTTGGTGTGGACACTATAGTAATGCCATCATTGCCTGTCTTGCCAAAATCAGTAGTTTGCTCCTATTCACAGATCTCTGAGCATTACTCTAAAGCCCAATCCGAATTCCTTCCTTTGTCCTACCCCTTCTCCCTACCACTCCATAGTAGGGGCATTTGTAGTGAAAATGGTGTCCAAAAATAGTTTTTAAGGGATAACCTCCAAGCCGAGGGATCCAGAGCCCTCCATAGCGAGGGGGTTCCACACTCCGCTATGTTGCGGAGGAGAAGAGCTTTTCTTCATGTGGGCGTGCTCTGAAGCACAGAGGTTTACATTTAAATGTGAGTAATGACTTTTTGCTTTAGCATGACCTTTTAAAAGTAATAAAACCGCTGTTATGTATATTCAAGCGCTGGAAGCTCCCGGCTAAAGTAGCTAACCGGCAACTACTGGGGATGTCATTGAGTGGTAGTGATGTTCGAATTTGGAGACACAATTTTTGTTTAACTCTCAGTTTCGAGAGCTAGATTTAGGGGAGAGGAGAAGTGGGAGGGCGAAAGGAAGAATTCAGATTGGTCCTAAAACCCTGCTCTATGAGCACCAGCCCCTCCCAATATCACGAAAATGACTGAGCTCTCACGTTCATATGTATGAACGTGGTGGAACAGCCCCTTCCAAGAAGAGTCTGCACTGCAAGCACAGCGCCCCCGGTCTAACACACACCATGGAGCTAGTGGTGATCGGTGGTCCTGGACCAGGCTTCACTTGGGTGTAATTCAGCCTGAAATTTTATTTCGGATTATCCGAAGAAACGAACTCTGGCTCACTTTAAGCAAAACAAATGTCTCCAATCTGAATATGGTCTTAAACAGGCTGCCGGTGGGATCTTTTCAGACTGTAAACTGTTTTCGTAACAATGAACTTTTTCAACAATACTACATCCAAAAAGTTAAATGATAACTAGCATCAGCAGTTAGTTCTTACTTCTCAGAACTTTCATGTTGTGGGTGGTTAAGAACTGAGAGTTTCTCTACCAGGTAGATGTAAACATGAATGAAGTCTAGTTCTGTTTGAGGAGACTAAAATTGTTTTGCTGGAGCTTGAAGTGGATCAAATTAGACTATAAATATCTTCTTGTCTTTGTTTTTTCATTTTTTTGTGGTGTTGGAAGTACTGGCAAAAAAAATTGACTACTCTAACAAGAGTCAGTGTCATGAGCCACTCTCACCCTCCTCATAAGGGCCTACATCATGAGATATAAACCTGTTTTAAAACCACAATATGTCAAAGAGGCAAATTTCAGTAAGTAAATTGCTAAAAAAAAAAACTACATATATAGCATTACCTACAATAATGCAAGTGTGAATGCTGCAAGCTGAATTTGGCCGCTGAAGATGCTAGTGCTGATAGCTGAAAGCGTTTGAAACTGATATGTGAAAACGCTGATGCTGAAAGTTTGCTAAAATATTAGCTAAATGCTGAATTAGTTTTAAAAAAATACTTAGCAGATGTAAACTTTGCTAGTTGAGCTTCCATAATTATAATATAACAGAAAACTGACAAGGTAGTTCAAAAATGTAAAAAGTTTATAATTTGCCCAAAAAGCTAGGAGGATGCTACTATAGAGGCTTAATGGTAATTTAGTACATTTTGTTCAGACGTGTAATTAGATAGATCTGTGCTGGAGTCAAAGTACACAGAAAAAAGTGTTCATACATGTTCATTCCAGGTGCCACAGTGAGTTCTGAAAGCTGCTGGATCTGTGTTCAAATCATTTTTATGAAAACAATCTGTCAGCAGGTAAAGGGCTGCAAAAAGCTGCAAAATCCTATTGCCCACTCTGTTCCTATGTGTTTTACTATGCTGACTGAGGGCAACTGACACGAGTTCCGTCACTGGGGCCTGCTCCCCACTTCTTTCTATGCCCTGCCTAAGGCAAACCGACACTAGAGTTTCATTCTTCATAGCAACGGCACCTTGGCAGAAGCACAGGGAGGGGTTTTCCCCCTTTTTTATGCTCCCCGCTCAGACAAACTGCTCATCAGTTGCCATAGACTTTCATTCAAAACTGAAACTCGCTCAAAAATGACATGTCGAATTTGACCTGCAATATCTCAAAAACCGTCAGGGGTTTTAAAAAGAAAAATACAATTTCAAGAGCCCAAAGTCTGCTGAAAAGCTTAAAAGTTTACCTGAATTCTATTGTTTTGTAGAGGGCAAAGTTTTTAGCTGAAAAAAGGGGATTTGAAGATTCTGTAAGCCATTTTCAAAGGGGTTAAAAATAAAGTGGTAGTTAGTTGAATAATTTAAAAAGTTGAAGAGTTATGTAGCTGAAACTTTCGAACAGTAATCTCCTAAAAGAGCTGAATATTTTGATAGCTGAATAGATGAAGGAGCAGAAGAGTTACGGGTCTTCGAAAAACATACGAATGAAAAATAATAAAGAAATAAAAAAACAGGAAAAACTGTGTGAACGCTTTACAGCATTCCAGAAGGAGGAACAACAACCAGAAGAAGACTGTTTGGCTATTTTAAGTTTTATTCTTGAGTCCTGAAGAAATCTTGACCAGCAAAAGAGAGTGTTACAAAACATTTTCACAAGTTTAAACAAAAAACTACTGCAAATACAGTATTGGATGAAAAGGTCTTAAGATTTACAATCCAAAAATAAAATCCTGTATATCTTCCAATAGTAGCCGGGGCGTTTATTTTTAAAAATTGTCGGGCGACCTGGCGTTTAGAGACCAGCGTCTATTGGAGACCGATGTTTATTCCATCACAGACAGAATGGTGATGGTTAATGGGTTTATTTTTGCGTAAAATTCGATCAAAAAATGCAGAAAACAACAGATGAACATTTCAGGATTTATTGAAATGATGAGAACATTTTATTCTGTTCTGATTAGCACTGGCTGTGAACGTCAATCTCCGTGTCAAAAATCAGTTTCGCTTTCATGCCGATCATTTTCCTGGAGACACGCTGACCTTTTCCTTTGCTCAGTAATCCATGTTCAAACCAGTTCTTCTCATTTGTTGCTGCTTTCTCTGCTCACCAGGAAACCAGGCTTGCTCTTTTTCTTTTTTTCTGCAGTCTCTCTGCTGTTTAGGATTCACCCCAGAATTGCTACACGGAGCTAGCAGCTAATGTTTTTAGCCTGTTAGCTAAATGAAGCTAGCAGCTAACGTTTTTTGCATGTTAACTACGTGGAGCTA
>BSAI01000161.1:243626-256989 GCA_036245035.1 Adrianichthys oophorus
CAGCTAACGTTTTTTGCATGTTAACTACGTGGAGCTAGCAGCTAACGCTTTTAGCCGTTAGCTACAAGGAGCAGTGTCTGTGTTTATTTATTTACTATGCATGAAATACATGGATGATGCTTAGAGATCAGGTTGATTTATTTTGAAAAACTCTACAAAAACATTGGTGATCACGTCTCCATGTTTGTCGTCTCCAGCTGTCTTTGCTCCTTCATCCATCTGCTTGCGCCATTCTCAGATACGATTAGGATTCATCCCAAAATGTGGTACAGATTCCTCATCAGAATGTTCCTTGGCATATTCCACCAGAAAAAGTTTAAACAAAATGCAATGAGCCATGCTGCACTGGGTCATAACATGAATGTCACAGACACCCAGCCCCCACCCTCTGCCAGACTGAGTACATGGCACGCGTGCAGGAGGTGTGTGTGTGTGTGTCACTATTAGAGACCAGCGTCTAACACAACTAACACCTTTTCGACCCGGCGTTTATTATAGAACTGGCGTCTAATTAGACACCGGCCATTATTGGTAGATATACGATACTTATCATTAAAAAGTGATATTTTTTAGGTCAATTAAATAAATTTTATAATTTCAAGCATCGTCATAAAAAACATAAATTTAATATTAAAAAAATATCAACAATCATCCGTCATGTTTACTGGATTTCCTCCTGGATTTCCCTCATTTCCTCCAGAGGAATTCTGGTCCACAAAGATTTGTGCTGTTTTCTCTGTTGGAGCTGATGATCGTCAACAATGGACCCTGCTGTCTCAAAGACAAAGCCCATTAGTAAATTAACTTCTGTGCCAAAAACTATTTTTCACATTTATTTGAATGTTTCAGAGATATTTAAATGAATGTGCATAAATATATGGGAAAAAGTCAGGATTTAACAACATTATCGCAGTACATCATTCACGTTCAGCTAACAATGGACTCCTAGGAGTCTCTATGAAGTCCAAATAGGACGGAAAAAAGTAGGAATTTTTTTGCATAGTTGTAAGCATTCCGCTGCACAGTTTGAAGCTGTTTAAGTTTTTGTTTAAATAAAAAACATAATGCCAAACAGTTTTAGTAAAGGTTTCACTCACCCAAACACAGACGTTCTTCAACGTTCATCACAGGTGAACAGGCCGTTGTTTAAATTGGTAAATGACGTATAGGTATACCTACTGCTCCTCTTGAGCAGACAGCCTGGAGCAATGTGTGGTTCAGTGTCTTGATCAAGGACATGTTGACACGTGGTCATGGCCAGGCAAGGCGGGGACCAAACCTGTAACCATTCCATTCAGTGGCGAATTGCTTTACCTCTGTTTCAAACGTTAATTGACTGTGAATCCAGAAATCAGGAGTCTTGTGCTTCCATTTGTTCTGGTGCAAACCATTGACTGCATTTAGAGAACTGGACAGACGGGCTGAGATGTCACTCATACAAAATGCCTTACCTCTGGCTCCAGCAACCCCACAATCACTAATGGTTGCTTTGAATTTCTCTATAGAAGTCTATGGGATTTTTATTTCTTTGAGCCAGCGGGTACTTCCTGTTTGGAATGCCAGGCGGGGAGGAGTCACTCAGTCCAGTTTTCTATATACCTTCAATGGTGCAAACATTTCAGGCTCTGCCCATTTTTCCTAATTAGTAGATATAAATTAATTTGTCAGAAATAAAACATCAGACATGTGGGACAGCATGGAAACCTGAGGACAGACCCACACCGGCTTGCAGGAGGGTTAATTTCCTCGGATAGTTGACTTGAGTTAGCGAGTGCGAGACCTGAACTCTGAAGCGGATAAAACCAGGCACTTCCCAGAGAACTATGCATGAGTGGGAAGATCCCAGTTCACCGGACAAGAGAGAACCAGTCTCACAAGAGGAAGCAGGACTCACGAGAAGCTTGAAAACTGTCTCACAGAGTAAATGTGATGCAGTGAGGAGCTACACACCATTGAATTTCAGCAGGACTCATAGCTTTTCTTCCTGCTTATTTTTCCCACATCAGACAGAAATCAGCGCCCTCTAGTAAGCAGTGTTAGTCTTTAATAAGCAGTTTGCCTCACCGCAGTGAAGTTAGTTTGACGTTGGATATTTGACAGGCATTCGGTCTGGGTAAACCTCTCACTTGCTCAGAGTCCGGCGCGACTCCGAGAACAGTGTTCGAAACATAGGGAGACAGAAGACTGCTGAGGAGTGCACGGACTTCCTCTTTTCAAAATAAATTGTGGGATAGTTCAAGCATCAATACTGCGTTTATACCTGTGATTGAGCTAATATTTAATTATAAAAATTCATTTACATTCTGAAAACTAACTTCACTGTGGTGTTTGCCTCTAGTAAGCAGTGTTTGTAATTGCATAACAACTTGCTTCTGTTTTTGATCTGCCTCTGAGGGTCATATGTGAAAGAAAACCAGACAAAAGGCTGAAGTTTGTCAGCACTCTCCACTTTTCGGGTGGAGTTATCCGGACTGCCCTTTCATTGGAAGCAGCTTAACATTGAAGGAGGATGTTCTGGGTTGCTTTTGGACCAGAACCACAAAAGACACTAAACCCTGTTCGGGTATAGTGTGGATGCTAAGTGTCAGAGGAAAACATAATTCCTCGTCAAAAAATTTAATGTCATGGGAGGACGTGAAGGACTCTGGTTTCACCTGAGCAGGTAAACCTGTGGGTTGGTTTCTCTGGTCACCAGTTTTCATCTGACACCAGGTTACTGAGGCTTGTTCCCCTCTGGAATAGTTCTAAAGTGAACCTCACCAGAGTTCCGGTGAGTGTTCACACCCGCCAATCAAAAGGACCAACAAAGAATCAGGTCCGGACCAGAACCAACCCCACATGTTGTTGAAAGAGGAACGTTAAACACTGAGGGCAGGAAATCCGTTACACGCTCAGGAAATGTTCCGTTTAAGCAACTTAACATGAACGTACGCTGATGAAGTGGGCTCCCGACGGCCTGCTGGGGCAGAACGGGCTTTCAGTGAACGGAGCTCCGGGTCCCGCCGGCCTGAAGGGAGGGGTGCAGGGCGGCGGGCGTCCAAACGGCGGCGGCTGACCGCGCACACGCGGGTCCGGGCGGAACATGAGCGGGTTCCTCACAAAATCGCCAAAATGACCCACTTACGTCGGGATTTCTTCGTGTTGCTTTATGTCGTATGGCACACAAAGTCGAGATTTCCCGAGTTGTACTCAAGAACAACGAACGCTAATCGGGCTGAACCGGAAAACTTTCAGTTCCACATCCAGGTGACGCTTTCAAAGTAAAAGCCCTTGTTTTGTTATTGAAAGTGTGACCCCAGCTTGTGACGGCCAGTGGTGTAAAGTACTTAGGTAAATGGACTTCGTTACTTTACTTTACTCAAGTATTTTTTGGCTACTTTGTACTTGTACTGAGTATCAAAAATATAAGCAGCTTTTAATCTTTACTCGACTATTTTTTTGGATTAAATATTTGTACTCTTTACTCCACTACAATTGAAAGGACACTTACCATTACTCATTACATTGTGATTTTGCACAAGAAGGTTGCATCTTAATCTACATTACCATGGCTGGTTTGTTGGGTGGATCAGGATTATATTGCTATTTGCAGGGTGCTGAAGGAACTGGATGCTATTTCTGAGCTAAATCACCTAAACAGGGCCGGCCCTGGGCTGCGTGGCGCCCTAGGTGCCGCCACTGCATGGCTGGAGAAAAAGAATGGGGGGTTTAGCGCCCCCTGCTGTTCGCAACAGAAACCACACAACAAACTGGATTTTGTGGCCACAAAATTTAAAATATATACGTATTCGTTACATGAAAAGAGTTGTGTCAAACTGTATGAATAAAAAAAAAAATTAAACATTGTGATTATGCGCTTCTCCAGCAGATGTCGCCCTAGGCGATCGCCTAGCTTGCCTATGCCAGGGCCGGCCATGGATGTAAACATGAATTAGCAGTCAGCTTGCCTAATACCAGGTACAGCAACATGGCTGCAGCCAGTGACGAGGCCAATACCATCATATCAAAATGGCGGATGTAATAGCAGATAGACCTGATAGAACTGATGGATGTCAAAAATGGACGTTGTATTTTATCCAAAGGCTTTGTCTATTATTCAAAAGTCCGTGTTAATGTTAGCTTATTTTAGCTTAAGAATGATTCTCTTTCCATTTTCACTGCAAGAACTTCTCAACTTGTAATTTCACTAATGCAATTCTGTTTCTGATGAACTATATAATCCAATAGAGGGAGGCAGGAATGATCTCCTGTAGCGGTTGGTGTGGCAGCAAAGTTGCCTGAGCCTCTTGGAAAAGGCGCTACGCTGACTGTCATGTACAGGATGTAGAGGATGCTGAGTATTGTTCATGATGGATACGAGTTTATTCAAAGTCGTAATCTACAGCTCTAATGCCGGCTAGCCATCACCTGATTACAGGTTGTCACCGCTACCTTACCTGTGAGGCCACCCAGAAGTGTGCAAACAGGAAGCGGGCGGTTTAAGTGGGCAAATGATGCCATGATGGCCAGTGGGGGCCTGGGCCCTTTTATAGCACCCCAAGAGGCCACTGCCTGCAATTATTTGATTCCACTGCACCTGAGTTAATTAGTCCTGCTACAATCCACCCCCACAAAATTTAATCGTCGCCCCGACCATAGTGCATAGCAGACTATAGCCATGGTCTGAACACAACAGCAGGACTCACACTTACTGAGGAGCAGTTCTGCCCTTCCCCCGCAGCCCTAGGGAGCCGATGAACATTCGATTGATGGCCAGCAGTGGAACGCAAAGTCCAGCGCACAGGTATGCTGCTTGTACCCAAGTCAACTGGTAAGGTGACTCCAGAAGTGGAAGGTACAGAAGCCTCAGGAGAGGTGGCCTCAATCTGCCCAAGCAGCTGTTCAGGTCCTGTGTTTTCCACTGCTTCACTCGAGTGTTCCCTCACCACAAACCAGTTCCCATTCTCCAATGGGAATTTCTTGTAATTTGGGGGACCTCTGGGGGGAATGGCTCTAGGGGTCTGCAGCCGACTCCTGAGCTTGTTCTCGGTGTAGCACAGCCTTTAACAGGGACCGATGGACCTGCCGGTGTGTGCTGAGGTCATCCCTTGGGGCAATAGTGTACACTGAGCCCCCTTCTTTGTGTGCCCTCAACACTTTGTGTACCCTATGGTGCCACAAATCCCTGATTTTCTGTCGCCCTCTGAACCCAAGGTCTCGCACCAAAACCAAATACCCTTCTGCTAGAGGAGGGTCCCTTACCCCTTCATCATGGCCTCTCTTCCTGCAATCAGCCGTGGCTCGCAGCCTGTCCCTGGTGCCCTCAAACGCCAGTTGGAACCAAGCTTGATGTTCCTGAACTCAATCGTGAACAGTGCCCACCACTGGCTCCTGGACCCGACCCAAAGTCGACTGGAAGCCTTGGCTCCTGTCCGAACATGAGAAAGAATGGTGACTCACCCGTTGACTGGTGGGGAGTCGTGTTGTACGCATACAGGAGCTGGGGCAGGCACATGTTCCAGTCTCGTTTCCGGGAGCCTGGTAGGGTTCTAAGCAGATCGTGTAGGGTTCTGTTGAACCGTTCACACTGCCCGTTGCCCTCTGGGTGGTACGGTGTGGTGCGCGATTTTTCTACTGCATAAAGATCACTTAACTGGTGAATTAGGGCGCTCTCAAAGCTTTGCTCCTGATCGGAATGTATCTGAGCTGGGACACCAAATTTTGAAAACCACTCTGTGACCAAGACCTGGGCCACTGTGGTAGCGCGCTGATCTCGAGTGGCCACTGCCAGAGTGTACTTGCTAAAAACATCAGTCATGACCAAAACATTCTCAAATACCACTTACAGTGGGCTCCAGAACTGAGAAGTCCATGGCCACGATCTCATTTGGCCTAGAGGCCAGCAAATGACCCATAGGGGCACGGGCTGCAGGACGAGTGGCCTTGGCCACCTGGCACCGCTCACACCGGCTGCACCAGTCTGCCACCTCAGATGACATGCCAGGGCAATAACAGTGTTGACGGAGTAGGTCAAGGGTCCTGTCTATACCCTGATGACCATGCTGCTGATGAACTGCTGTCAATACTTCCTCCTTCAGAGAGCCAGGAAGCAAAATCTGCAATACTGCTTCGCCCCCATTATCCCAAAAGACTCTTTGGTAAAGGACCCCACCTTGCTCGACCAACCGGTTCCACTGTCGAAGCAGGGCCACTGTGGGTGGCAACAACTGCAACCGCTCCACAGCGTTTGGATGAATCTCCCGTTCCCAGAAGGGCCAAAGCTCCTTCAAGACAGGGTCAGCCCTTTGGAGCGAAGCAAGGTCTGAGGGGCTATGATGGGGCAGAGCAGCCATCGTGGCTTGGGTTGCACCAACAGCCCCAGCCTGTTGCCTTTGTTGTACTGACCTGGGCAGTCTGCTACCTGGGAGGACAGCCTCCCAGGCCTGCATGCCAGGAACTTGCTGCCATGACAAAGCGTCTGCGTTCCTGTTGCTGCGCCCTGAGCGATACCTTATCTCAAGGTCGAACGCAGCCAGCTGAGCTGCCCACCATTGTTCCATGGCACCAAGCTTGACAGTGGACAAATAGCGGAGGGGGTTATTGTCTGTATAGACAATGCATTTCTGTCCCAGAAGATACTCCCTGAATTTCTCTGCAACAGCCCATTTGAGTGCCAAAAACTCCAGTCTCATGGAGCTGTAGTTGATGGGGTTCCTCTCGGTGGGCCGCAAGCCTCGACTAGCATAGGCTATAGGCCGCACCCTACCGTCTTGTTCTTGTGAAAGGACTGCACCGAGGCCCCCATTGCTGGCATCAACTTCCAAAATAAAAGGGCGAGAGAAATCTGCATAGGCCAGCACGGGGGTTGTAGTCAGCTTGGCTTTTAAAGCCTTGAAGCTGCGCTGGCACTCCTCAGTCCAGTGGTTCTTTATACCACGTTCTGATCTTTTCTGAACCTTGGTGCCCTCCAGCTCTGCCACCAATCGGTGCAAAGGTGCAGCCAACTTAGCAAACCCCTCCACAAAACGTCAATAATAGCTGGCAAAGCCAATAAACGACCGCAGCTGGAACACTGTGGTAGGGGGCTGCCAGTTAGCCACCGCCTCCACTTTACCAGGGTCTGTAGAGACTCCTTGATCTGAAATCACATGCCCTAAATATTGCACCTGTCGCTGGAAAAAAGCACATTTGAGTTTAACCATAAGCCCCTCCTGATGCAGCCTCTCCAGCACCAGCTCTAGTCGCTCCAAATGTTGGTCAACTGTGGAAGAGAAGACTACAATGTCGTCGAGGTACAACAGCAGGGACTGACCTTGTTGTTCACCAAACATCCGCTGCATCAGATGCTGAAAGGTGCTAGGGGCCTTGCAAAGGCCGAAGGGCATGCAGTTCCACTCAAAAAGGCAGAACAGTGTACAGAATGCAGTCTTGGGGCGATCTGCCTCTGCAACTGCGACCTGATGATAGCCGCTGGCCAAGTCCAAAGTCGAGAACCAACGAGCCCCTGACAGGGCATCCAAGGATTCCTCTATACGAGGAAGTGGAAAAGCATCCTTCCTGGTCCTGCTATTCAACTGTCAATAGTCCACACAGAGGCGAAGACCACCATCTTTTTTACGAATCAAAACAATCGGGGACGCAAAGGGGCTGCTGCTCTCACGAATCACCTGGGAATGAAGCAAGTTGTTAATATGCTCCTTTGCTGCCTCATAGTACGACTGAGGAATACGCCTGTAGCGTTGCCGGACCGGAGCATCATCCACCAGGGGAATCTCGTGAGTGATTAAGCTGGTACACCCCAAGTCACCCTCATGCATCGAAAAGACAGTTGAATATTTTTCCAGGAGGGCCCGGACCTTTCCCTGCTCTTCCGTAGAAAGTGGAGAGAGGTCCACTGACTCGAGCTGTGCTGGAGGCAGGGTAGATGCTGCCTGAGCTGCCACTAGGGCTTCCCCTGACGGTACCTCAGTCACCCCCTTGGGTAAACTCACAACCCCAACTGGGGCCAGCGTGCCCACTTGGGTATGTGGGTGGATTCTCAGAGTGGTGGACCCAACATTGATGAAGGGAATGTAAGCTGTCCCCTGATCCACTCTCACCAATGATGGGGGTGCTAAAAGGCCTGCGGGGAGGCCTGAGCTACATGGCTCAAACAACACCACTGAGCCTGAGCACTGTTCCGCACAGGTTGCGGCAACAACCGTCAGGACGCCACCAGGAATCCAGCAAGGGCTTTGACCACGAGTCCTTACTTTAAAAGTACTGGGGGTTCCCTGTGCTTGAGTGTGGTGGCACTGCTGCAGGCCACCCAAAATTACATCCGGGGCTGTGGACACCTCAGGTTGTTCAAACAGAGCACTGCCATGTTGGGCAAAGAGCTCTTGGTAACAGCGCCGGATGATGTTCATCCCCAAGACACCAGGTACCTGCATAGGTCCTCCACCAGGAGGATCCTTCACGACCAAGACACCACACTGTGGCAACAACTTGCCACAAAGCCTAACTTCTAGCTCCAGGTAGCCAAGGTATGGTATAGCTAGCCCGTTTGCTGCCCTCAGTTGTAGCCAATGGCAGGAGCGAAGTCGCTCTTGCCCCCATGGCTCAAAATGCTGCTTGAAGAAGCTTTCTGTGATGGTGGATACCATAGACCCAGTATCCACCAAACATGAAATGGGGCGACCCCCCATGCACACCTCTAAATGGGGACAGGAGGCGAGAAGGCCATCCAAGTCCCCTCTGGAGCCAGAGGTTGCCCCCTCCGAGCTGTGGCTCTGCAAATCGGTGGGCACTAGTTTTCCGACTGTGGTGTGTCATTATTGCGCTGGCATCTTCGTTTGGTAGGCAGAACTGGACTGGCTGAGGGAGCCACCCAGACTCCATCATAATCTCGGGCAAAATGCCCAGGCTGTTGGCACCGTCTACAAATAAGGGGTCCATGACGGGAGGGCTGGCTAGGCTGATTAGAATTCTGCAGACGTGAAAGATCTCGAGACATCTGGAGAATCTGCTCTTGTTGGAGCCTTAACATCTCCTTTATCTCCAATAACTCTGTTGCTTGGGGGGCCGCTTGGGGCATACTCCCAACACCACACTGAAACCCTGGAACTGAAGGGACCGAGTAACTACGACTCTGCACCCCTCCTGGTAGCCCTTCCCGCTCCCACCTGATTGCCTCACTCCTAACCTCTAGCAACGTAGCGGTGGGCTGCCAGCGCACAAACTGCTTCAGCTCACGCCGTAATGTATTGTCCCAAACATGCTCCACAAACTGATCCCGCAACAGACACTCTGCATTTGGGACACCACTAGGTGCATCTCCCTTGATAGATTCCATCAGGACCATTAAAGCCAGGGAGAATTCTAAGAGAGTCTCTCCCTCTAGCTGTCGCCGTGAAAAAAAGGCCTCCTGCAGGGCAACATACGAGTCTGTGCAGCTGTAAAGTTCCTGCAGCACTGCAATGACCCTTGCTGGGTCCTCATGGTCCGAACTAGGGCGGTACTTTATTTCACTGCGCGCCTCACCCTCCAGGTGATCGAACAAAAAGAAAGCCTGGTCAGCCATGCTTAAATGGCGAGCCCTCATGCAAGCCTGCACCACCTCAAGCCACTCTGCAAGCCCAATACCAGTCCGTCCTCTAAACATGGGACATCTTCTGTCTTTAGGGACAAACAAGAGTCTCTCTATGACTGGAGGATTGGTTGAAGGCCCAGCCAAAGTGGCAGGTGCTATGCTAGGGCCAGAAACAGCGGTTTGTTGCTGCCGCAGCCTCTCGTTCTCAGCTTGCAGTCGTGTAACCAGATCTGTAAGTTCTTGTACTTCCATGGCTAAGCCCCAGTGAAAAGAAAAAAATAAATTACCACGGAGGGCTTTTTAAAAATCACCCAGTTACCTGGCCAACGTCACCTTCCTCGCTTCCAAGGAAAACAGCTGCTGTTTTATTAGAAAAGAGAAAAAGAAAATGTAGACAATTGAATGCCCAAAATGGCTTCCCTGTATTGACTGTGTCAAACAAACCACGCGCACAATAAAAAAAATTTAAATAGTCTTTTTAAAAACAAGGTACCCACAGTCTGTTTCCAAGTGTGCGATCCTGCCAACAACGCCAATTGTGGTCTCGGGAGAAGGTGTTTAAAGAGACGGCGAATGGATCCATGCACACAAGGGCAGTAGATGGGGGTAAAGTGTTAAGAACAATTTTTATTAAAATTATTCTAAAAACAAAATAAGAAGGATTTATTAAAACAACATTCACACCAAAACTAATTGAACAATAAATAATAAAAAAAAAGATTCAGTCTGCTGAGGACCTGATTACTAAGGGAGGTGGAGGCTCCCAAAAGAACAGAACCTAAATCACCCCACTAACGTGATGCAACTCACAACCACTCGTGAGACCCTTCCACAAAGACACGTCACTCCAAACTGGGGAAAACCTCCACCTTGAGCCCAGGGTTGACACCTGAGTCCTCAGCACTGACGGAGGGAGAAAACAAAACCGGATTAATAAAATGCACACCAAATAAAATAAATGAAAAAAAAACAAATAGGAGTGGGTCTCTTGACTCAAACAAAACTCCAAAAGAAAACAAAACCCGACGACACAGGCAACTCACGCTACATACACACGCTCATCCTTTCATTAAAACCAGTTCAATAAAACACTGAAGGCGGAGCCAGCGGGTCTACAGTCGCTACGTGATGCAGGGGCTGCCGATTTCTCCTGCGGTGGAAGGAGGAGGGGCCAAGCAGGGCGTGAGCGTCCGTTCGGTCCTCCTGAACCTTCCCTTAACGGTAGCAGCAGGCAAGCACCCCCGCAGAACCTTCTTTAAATTGTCCGTTTGTTCTGGCACACACACAGCTGGGAAGACACAGTTTCGTGGGAGAAGAGTCCAATAAAACAAAACAGCAGCTGTTCAGCTTAATGCAGGGAGCGTCATAAAGTCTCTGCTGACAAAATAAAAAAAACAAACATTAGCCACAGTAAGGCAACTTGCCGGAGAGGCAGGGCTTCAGCATTGCTGGCTGACCAGGCAAACTCGCGCTCTTCACCTGAAAGGGCGAGATCGCGACGCGCTCAAAACTGCAGGGGCTGGATTTATTGGAGACAGCCTGTGCGGTTATCTGGAGCTAAAAGGAAAAAACTGTAGCAATCTACAGCTCTAATGCCGGCTAGCCATCACCTGATTACAGGTTGTCACCGCTACCTTACCTGTGAGGCCACCCGGAAGTGTGCAAACAGGAAGCGGGCGGTTTAAGTGGGCAAATGATGCCATGATGGCCAGTGGGGGCCTGGGCCTTTTTATAGCACCCCAAGAGGCCACTGCCTGCAATTATTTGATTCCACTGCACCTGAGTTAATTAATCCTGCTACATTAGCATGTGGGTAAAATACTAGCTTAACTCAGAAATAGCCTAAAAAACCTCAGTAGACCCTAAATTAGCCAATAGAGGTAACACATTGCTAAGATACTAGCTTAACTCTATTATTAACCCAATATACATCAGTAGATGCCAAATTAGCCAAAAAAAGTCAAGAGTACACTGCTGCAAGTAACATGGCGGATGGACCCGATGGATTGGATGTTGAACGGCATCCAAATCCCACGAAATCCCGCGGAAGTCTCAAAGCAGAAGTTCTCATCATATCCCAAACGAAAGTTGCCTTTTTTTCTAAAGGCAGAAGATGGCGGTCTCAAGTTGTACTTTTATTTTATTATTATATGTTTTTTATGTAAAATGTATTATTATTATTCTAAGGCGTCGCTGGATAAGCAGTAGGCCTAAAGTATTACATTAATTTCAAAATAGCAAACAACATTGCGTGCAAACCTCAAATGAGACAAGAGCACCGATTGCGCCAGTATTTATATAAACAAGGGAAAGTTACTGTTTAGTTCAAGAAAAGATAATAGTTGCTGTGAATAAACTAGATCATACATTTACATTTTTGTCTAGCTGACTCTTAATATTTGTATTAATGAAAGCAAAAAAACTTTCAAACTGTAACCTAATATCCCAAGCTGGTACAGTGAATTTCTCTCAATATGAATTAGACATTGAATGAAAAGCTGTCCACTTTTATTATTTGTATTGTTTTGAAGGAGGGAAAACGAGAGACACCCAGCTGCAGATGAATCTGACATTAAACACATGTACATCTTGATTCATTTCCAAACAATGTTATGGGGCGCCGTTTGTTAACCGGTGTAGTAAAATTTTAACAGCAATATTTTTGGTTATTTAGCCTCTTTTATGAGAAAAAAAATAGGTTTTGTTTTTCAAATGTGTTTTTTCACCTTTTAATTCATGTATTTATAAATGTTTTATTTACTTACTAAAGATTTAGTTAGCAAGCTAAAAATGTCATTTTTAAGTTAAATATTTATTTTATAATTATATATTTAACTTGCAAACTAAATATTTAATTTGAAGTTAAATATTTATTTTATAAATATATATTTAGTTTACAATGTAAATATTTAGATCTGACCTAAATATTTAGTTTCCAAAATATATATATTTAAGTTTTGTAACTAAATCTTTGTTTGATTGATAAATATTAAAGTCTAATTTAAATGTTTAAATTAGTTTGGAGCTAAATATTTCGAATTTTACCTAAATATTCATTTTGGAGTTAAATGTTTAATTTATATGCAAATTAACTTGCCGATAAGCGGAAGTGGCCTACCAAAATAAAAGTTGGATTTTGTTCGATCTCTGAACTGATTTGTGCCACAGTTGTCGCCCATCTTTTTGTACTGGTTCAAGGTTTGTCCCACTTTCTGGCCAAAAACATTGGATGAGATGTTCTCATGGCTATCCAGACATTTGAGACTGGATCATCAGCAACAGCCTCCGCCACAGAGCCACAATCAGCGGTAAGTTTATGGTCCCTAGCTAGCCCGATAAGCTGTACATTGCTAGCTTGGCTAATGCAGATGTAGTAGAATGCTAATGTTTGATTGTTAGTAGTGTAATGGGCGGCCTTATAACTATAAGTTTTATATTTCTTGTGAATAAGCTTCTTAGTGCTCCATTACACTTTGAAAACTCGTTGGTACAGTTTGATACTGTCTATGGTACAGTCCACTCTGCTGGAACAAGGAGCTGCTCGGACATTAGCGCCCCCCTCCCCTCCTCACCTCAAACGTTTCCTTTTCTTTATTTTATTTGTTTGACACCAGAGGTGGACTGGAGAGCTGTTTATTTCTGTAGAGTCCACAACCGTCCCGTTTGGGTCCACAGCCTTCTGTCTGCTTCATTAATCAGAATAGTTGACCACACATTCTAAAGTTAGGATTTTCCATTCAACAGCAGGGGGCGCTAATCGAGTGATGCCAGCTGCTACTTGGAGTGAAGCTGAACCATAAAACAAATCATTTT
>BSAI01000161.1:272937-312003 GCA_036245035.1 Adrianichthys oophorus
CTGAGCTGACGGAGGGGGCTGGCAGGCAGGCAGGCAGGCAGGCTGAGCTGACGGAGGGGGCTGGCAGGTAGAGCTGACACACAAGCAGCATAATGATCTGACAATGGCTGGAGGTTTGACGCTTCTTAAAAAGCCATGGTGATCAGGAACAGGTCGTGGTGATCAGGAACAGGTGCGGTTGCTTGACGAGGGGGAAGGAACGCCTCCAGGGCACAACAGATGTGTCTTTAAATATCCTTTTTCATTTTTTGGTCTAATAAAATTTATTGAAAATGTCACCTTCTCATACCAAGGTACCTATGAACATGTCTTATAACTGGAGTTTACTTCCTCCTAAGCTAGCTCAGAAACTTTATCCAAATAGTATGAAGACAGACAGTACAATGTCACAGAAACACTCTAAATGTTGAGGCGATTTGAATTTTGAATTGAATTGAAATGGTTTATTTCAAGCAATCAGGCAAGAATAACACATACGGAACACAATCAACAGAGGTTTACATCCGTAAACATGTCAAACATAGGGTAATTAGTCATCAAAAATAGACTGCTTGAAAGAGAGTGGGAGGAAGCAAACTTAAATAATCCCACCCTGACTCGACCACACCATTTCTTTACATTAGTTATCAACCAGTTCGTAATTTACGATCAGATATTTATACCGTGCTGACATTGATTCAGGTCATTAAGCATCTTGAAGTAATTGCTATGTATGTAGATACAACACTATTTTACTAATAACTTGAATTAATAACTTGGTTGTAGCATATGTGGAAAAAAAGTAATCGGTGATGTGAATAAGTCTCAAACATAAATCAGTATAAAAAAAAAAATTCCAGATTATTTTTGTCAGAAAAGCCATTTTCTTAAATCAAAATAAGTGCAGATTATTTTCATTTAAATAATTAGTCATGAATCACTCTTTAGGGAACCAAGTCAGATGATTTGATTAAAGCCTTTGTCCAAGACGGTCTTCTGCTGCCTGTTTTACAACCGTCCTTCTGGTTTGAACAGAATTTATAAAGTTCTCCTCGTTGTTATGACTGCAGACTCTGTCAGCTCCATTGACCTTCAGCTGATATCACAGCAAGTAAGTTGAGCTCAAGTTGTCTGCAGGGCAGAAATCGCTGCTAAAAATCAGGGTCAAAGTTGACCAGTCAGTGGTAGTTTCTCTGCACCATATTTTCTTGAAATCATATTTGATTCTTGTTTTGCATCAATTAAAGGCTCAGACTTTCGTGATCACACACTTCACAAAGTCTTTAATGCTGGTGATAACTTGGACAGGGGCAGTGGACCAATGGGTTTAATGTAGAACCTGGAATTCAGCTCCCATGTGATCTGGATCTGCTATTTCCGCTTTAGGAGCCTGACGTGCTTTGCCAGGTCAGCATACATTTTTCTGATCATTAAGATAAGCATCTATTCCTTTCAAGAGTTTTCTTTGCTTCATCAGAGCTATCTTGTGCTTTTGGTTCACAAACCCGATAAGGATCGCAGGTTTATCTGACTCCTTTCTCCTGGGAAGTGGATGGCTGATCTTGATGATATTCAGATCCAGGGAAATCCCTTTAGACGTGAGGAATGATCCAACTTGACTCTCCACGCTCTCCGCTGTGGCCGTTGCATCACCGCTAGCTTCTGTGCCAACGTCAGCTGCGGCAGCCGATTATCCCAATGTTCATTTCTTGCTCTTTCTCAATGGCATTCTTGCACAATTTCCAGCAGAGATGTTAGCTTAGCATCAAGCTCCAAGTTATGGAGTTAGCTTTGCTTCCAGTGCAAAAAGTGGGTTCAGTGTAGCTTGGATGTCAGCAAGTGCAATTCTGAGCTCTGCAAATTCTGATGTTTCTTGGTTTTTCTTTGGTGCCATGTTTAGCTCTCTATATTGCAGAATTACAACTTTTTTGCAGTAGTTATGTGATAAATTCAAGAGTAAAGTCGCTTAAAGATGACGGCGATCAGGAGAGCTGAAGACAGACACGTCCTCTCTTGTGAACCAGAACCGGAAACAAAAGGTTTAAAGTTTTTGCAGAGACAGAATGAAGGTGTTACATTGGTGGCCTAAGGTGGTAAAAAAGCAGTACAAAGCTGGTTCATAGATAGTTGGTAGGAAGGTGTTACAGAGGTGGAACAAAGGTGTTTTAAAGGCCTAATTAAATTGTTACATAGATATTGCTAAGTTGTTACTTAAGTGGTGCAAGAATGTTTGAGAGATGGAGCAAAGGTGTTGCATATTTAGTGGTAATACTAAGATGTAATAAAAGTGGAGCAAAGGTATTATTCAAGTACAAGCTTAACAAAGGTGTTACAAATGCTGAACACGGGTGTTGCGTTAACAGAAATGGTACAGAGGTGTCGTAGAGGCTGAATATAGGTGTTGGGAATTTGGAACTAAGGTGCTGCAAAGGCAAAAACAAAGATGTTGCAGAAGTGGAACAAAAGTGTTTCAGAAGCAAAGTTGAGGTGTTGCAGAGGCTGTTTTTAAAGTGTTACAGATATGGTACAGCAGCAGAGAAAATACAGAACTGTTACAACCCATTCCAATGTTAGAGGTAGTACACATGGGGGTTTAGAGGCAGAGATGGTAAAGAGTCAGAGGTGATACAGATGTGTTACAGATTTTTTACTTAGTCGCAGGTTATACAAAAGGATAGAAAGATGGCCCACATGTGGTACAGAAGTGTTACAAAAGCAAAACAATAGATACAGTGGTGTTGCAGAGGTGTTTTAAAACGTTAAACTGCAGAGTTCAGTTTGATTAACAACTTTCCTCAGACAGATCGATTTAGATAGATCGTAGGAATAGAAATCTATTTTTAAATTGAGTTATCATTACACCCGTACTTTTCTGCTATTGATGTGTCATTCATTCATTCATTTTCCAAACCGCTTTTTCCCTTTCAGGGTCACGGGGTTGCCGGAGCCTAACCCGGCTACTCATGGGCGAAGGCAGGATACATCCCTGGACTGGTCGCCAGTCTGTCGCAAGGGCCACAATCACACACCCATGCACACCTAGGGACCAATTAACCTATGAAGCATGTTTTTGGACGGTGGGAGGAAGCCGGAGTACCCGGAGAAAACCCACGCATGCACGGGGAGAACATGCAAACTCCACACAGAAAGGTCCCCCGGCCAGGACTTGAACCGGGAACCTTCTTGCTGTGAGGCAAGAGCGCTAACCACTGCGCCACCGTGATGTAATTTTCAAATCATGTATAAAATAATTTTTACTCTTTGCTCACAAGCCAAAGAAAGTTTTTGTCTTTTAACTCATACCTGACAGGTAAACAGTTTATCATTAAAACTAATTTTAAAAAATCCACAGTTGATTATAAAAACAGTTTAGAGATTTACCTTCTTTACAATTTGTTAAGAAAGGAAATAACTAAGTTTGAACCTGTGAGGGAGACGCAGAGGCGTTCGGATCCATTTGCAGGCAGGGAATGTTTAATCAAGTTAACAAGGCAATCAAGGGCAAAGTAAAAAATGAAGTCAAGGCCAGGCAGGAGTCTAGGGTAAGGAGCGAGACAGGAAGACGAAGAATGAGGCGAAGGTCAAAACCAGGAGACAGCATGGGAATGAGAACGCTCAGTAATGAATGCAGGGCAAAACAAAACTTCGCAATGATATGTAGTCCAGGAGGGGTTTATAAGGAGTAGAGTGATGAGATGATGGAGAACAGCTGGAGAGATGTGGGGGAGTCAGTGGAGTCAGGATGGTTTCACTACCACAGAGTCAAGAACTAATGACTGACAACACTGTGTATGTAAACAGCCCTGTAAAGACAACATAATGTGGTTGGCCTGTGGAATGCCGCACCGTTATTGGAGTCTCACAAATGTCTCAGGACCGCCAGGTTCTGCATCGCCTCATCACTCACCAGTTCTGGCAGGCAGAGCTTAGTCAGGAGATGCAGAACCCTGACAGTGTATGTATTGACATATATGTGTAAATGTTTTTGCAGCCAATAGGTGTGTCTGATGAGTGAGTCTGTGGACAGACCGTGTCCTTTTGACCAACCTCTGCATTTGACAGTAATAATATTTATCCTTGAGTAACATGTTTTCTCTTTTTATAACTCCACTCCTTCCTATTTTTTAATCATCCTCCAACTTCTTGACCTTTTTTTTCCTTTTGACCCCGAAAGGGACAAAATGAGTATAGAAAATGAATGAATATAGGAGTTTTATTTCAGGGTTTGCAAGAATTGTTGCCCCTTTAAACCGCCTAGTGGGGAAACTTTTCCCTGCGGGGAGTAAAAGAACAATACCAAAGAAGCCCTTAAAAGATTTTTGGGATGTAGAGTGTGAGCATTTGTGAGCACCCGGATGAAGAGAGGGGCAGAGCTGTCCACTGATCACTACCTGGTGGTGAGTTGGATTCGTTGGCGGGAAAGGAAGCCTGAAAGACTTGGCAGACCCAAACGTACTGTGAGGGTCTGCTGGGAATGTCTGGCTGAGCCCTCCGTCAGGGAAGTCTTTAACTCCCACATCCGGGAGAACTTCAAACAGGTACCAAGGGAGGCTGGTAACATTGAGTCTGAATGGACCATGTTCTCCACCTCCATTGTCTCTGCTGCTGTTCGGAGCTGTGGTCGCAAGGTCTCTGGTGCCTGTCGTGGCGGCAACCCCCGAACCCGTTGGTGGACACCAAAAGTAAGGGATGCCATCAAGCTGAAGAAGGAGTCCTATCAGGTCTGGCTGACTTGTGGGACTCCAGAGGCAGCTGACAGGTATCGGCAGTCTAAGCGAGCTGCGGCTCAGGCTGTTGTAGAGGCAAAAACTCGGTCCTGGGAGGAGTTCGGGGAGACCATGGAAAAGGACTATCGGTTGGCCTCGAAGAGGTTCTGGCAAACCGTCTCGCGCCTCAGGAGGGGAAAGCCGTTTTCTGCAGGCACCATTTTAAGTACAGGTGGGGAGCTGCTGACTTCAACTGGGGACATTGTCGGGCGGTGGAAGGAAAACTTTGAGGATCTCCTCAATCCTGCTGACACGCCTTCTCTTGAGGAAGCAGAGGCTGAGAGCCTTGGGGTGGGGCTGTCCATTACCCAAGCTGAAGTCACCAAGGTCGTCAACAAGCTCCTCGGTGGCAAGGCACCGGGAGTGGACGAAGTCCCGCCCGAGTACCTCAAGTCTTTGGATGCTGTGGGAGTGTCTTGGTTAACACGTATCTGCAGCATTGAGTGGCAGCCAGGAACAGTACCACTGGACTGGCAGACAGGGGTGGTGGTTCCCCTTTTCAAGAAGGGGGACCGGAGGGTGTGTTCCCCTTTTTTCCGTCCTGGAACTGGATCAGCTCTACACCCTGTCCAGGGTGCTGGAGGGTTCATGGGAGTTCGCTCTTCCTGTCCATATGTGTTTTGTGGATTTGGAGAAGGCGTTCAACCGTTTGCCCTGCGGTGTCTTGTGGAGGGTGCTTTGGGAGTATGGAGTCTGGGGAGCCTTACCTGGGGCTGTCCGGTCTCTGTATGACCAGAGCATGGTCCGCATAGCTGGCAGTAAGTCAGACCTGTTCCCAGTACATGTTGGACTCCAGCAGGGCTGCCCTTTGTCACCGGTTCTGTTCATAGTCTTTATGGACAGAATTTCTAGGTGAAGCCAGGGTCCGGAGGGCGTCTGGTTTGGGAACCACAGGATTTCCTCTCTGCTCTTTGCAGATGTTGTCCTGTTGGCTTCATCGAGCCAGGACCCTCACCATGCATTGGAACGGTTTGCAGCCGAGTGTGAAGCGGCTGGGATGAGGGTCAGCACCGCTAAGTCTGAGGCCATGGTCCTCGACCGGAGAAAGGTAGTTTGTCTTCTCTGGGTGGGTGGAGTGCTCCTTCCCCAAGTGGAGGAGTTTAAGTATCTTGGAGTCTTGTTCACGAGTGAGGGAAGATCGGAGCGGGAGATCGACAGGTAGACTGGTGCTGGTCTGTCGTGGTGAAGAGAGCGCTAAGCCAGAAAGCTAGGCTCTCAATTTACCGGTCAATCTACGCCCCAATACTCACCTATGGTCATGTGCTCTGGGTCCTGACCGAAAGAACGAGGTCCCGGATACAAGCGGCTGAAATGAGCTTCCTCCGTAGGGTGGCTGGGCGCTCACTTAGAGATAGGGTGAGAAGCTCGGTCACCCGGGAGGAGCTCGAAGTAGAGCCGCTGCTCCTCCACATCGAGAGGAGCCAGTTGAGGTGGCTCGGGCATTTGGTTCGGATGCCCCCTGGGGGCAGAGGCCTAATGGAAAACCCAGGATACGCTGGAGAGACTATGTCTCTCGGCTGGCTTGGGAACGTCTCGGGGACCCCCCAGAGGAGCTGGAGGAAGGGGCCGGGGAGAGGAAAGTCTGGGCATCTTTGCTTAGACTGCTGCCCCCGCGACCCGGTTCTGGATGAGCGGAAGAAGATGGATGGATGAATCCTGGAGGATGGAAGAATGGATGGATGGAGGAAGGTGAATAAACACAGCTCCATGAATTGAAGCTGGTTGCCCTTAAGTGGACAGTTACTCAGAATTTTCACGAGTATTTCAAGAGTATTTGTTTGGCCATTGGCTAAGTTTGTTATCATTGATTAACTCATTGACTAAAAGGGACTTTGAGGAAATGGATCTAATGTTTAGTAACCCACATTTAATGACATCATCATTTTGCTTGTTGTGATTGAGAGTTTTAGAAGCTATTAATTTTAGGTTTCTGTGTTTTACTCCTTTCATTTGTCTTTCAGCACATAAGCTAAAGCTAGCAGCTGCTGGACTATGTATGGGGTTTGCTCCAGCGCTAAAGGGAACTCAGAGGAAAGTTGTAAACTGCTGCTCTGTGCCCAGGACCAGTCTCTGGGTTGTCAGGTTGCACAGCTAATGCTAGCAAAAATGTTTGTAGTGTAGCAGTCGTAAAAGGTAAATACAAACAATGAGACTGCACAGTGAGAAAGCAGGTGTCAAGAATTAACTGGAGGAGGCAGTAGCAGATTTAAAAGTTTATTTGGCCAGACATGAGGCACACAACTAACAGTAGTTTCTCAGTTAAAACACCAATTAAAATGTAACTGGCTCAGATAAAACAAATCACAAAAATACAAAAGGGCAACACTCCAAGTAAAAACAAACACTTAAGAACAGCTTGAGAATTTACACATAAAACTACTGTTTCAAATAGTTCGCTCTAAAAAGGCCCAGGATTAAAAGGATTTAAATCTGGCTAGTATATTAGTGGCAAAGTAAAACACACTAAAAGTTTTAGTAAAAATGTGGTGGTAAAAAAAATAGTGGCAGATTAAAAGCAGAATCAACTCATCAGTCTTTAGCATGACGTTTCTCCCATAGCAGTTCCAGAGGTTGGGGCTTAATCACCACACTGAGTTTAATCTATCCAGCCTTCCACACGCCACCCCTGTCCCAGAGGATTGAGGCTTATGACAGTACACACAATCGTTTTTTGGGCCTGGCGTTTACAACAGGGCCGCCTTCCCGAGGGGGCTCATCAAAGTGTGTTTGACAGTGGCATTTATTGGAAGAGCTAAATTCCATTGCTAAACTCCATTGCTAAATACCGTCTCCCATCATTGTCCGGACCCACACACCTGGTGCAGAGCCATTTTCTGGGTCCTAGTGCCCTAAACATTACCACTCCTGGTTACATTAGAAAGAAGAGCGGCGCAGTCCAAAGTGGGATGGATGCCATCTCTCTGCATGAGACCGCGCTTTCCCCAAAACACTCTCCAGTTGCCATCAAAGCCAACGCTGTTTTCTGGGCACCAACTGGCTAACCAGTGGTTAAATGATGAAAAGCGACTGTACATCACTTCATCACTGACTAGGTTCGGGAGGGGACTAGAGAAAATTACATTGTCCAACATCGACTTAGCAAGTTTACAAACAGGTTCGACATTTAATTTAAGGATCTCTGATTGTCTCCGTCGGGTGTCATTACCGCCTGTGTGAATCATGACTCAACAGAACCTGAACTTACTCTGAGCTGACATTCTAAGGTTCCCTTCTATGTCACCAACTCTGGCTCCCGGAAAACACCTGACTGTAGCTGTCAGGAGCTTCATGTATCTAACTTCAGAGGAGACAATAACTAGAGTTGACGGTTCATCTGGCAGAGAAAACTTATTACATAGCGGAAGCTTTGGATGCTCTAAGTTTTTACATTTATTTATCTCCAAAAGCAACTGACCTACATGAATTAAACTTTATATGCCAATTGTACAGAAGGTCTGCAACACTTACAGTTTTTTTAAATCTTTAAAATTGGTTTTGTTTCAGCAAACAGACACAATTTCCTTAAGGAATTGCAAATCTAGTTATTTTTTGTTTTCCACACTTCCCCTACTTCTGAGCCTGTGGCGAAGTAGTGCCCAGCCTGTCCCCAGTCTTAGTGTGCAGTTTTACGGGTGCATGTTTCTGTGTCTGCATGCATTGAGTTTGCTGTGCCCAAAGAGTTAGACATGTAGCAGTGGTGTTTGTTTTTGTCCGAGTACACCCAGAAAAACTAGTGAGCTGTAGTAAAAATAACTTTTTCAGGAAGGCTGGGTGGAATAAAATATTGTATACGGTACTACTGTTTCCGTCGTTTTGTTAAACTTGCAGCCTGGCTCAACAAGTGAAAAACATGGGCATTACTTTTGACATTAAGCTAACTTTTATCCCTCATATTAAGCAGGTGATTAAAGCAGTTTTTCATCATTTTACAAATTTGACTAGGGTTTGCCCAATTCTGTCTTTTGCTAATATGGAGACGCTAATACATGATTTTATCATCAATTGAATTGATTATTGTAATGTCCTGCTAGCCAGTTTTCTGAAACATCTTTCAGCTTCTCCGGATTTCTGCTGCATGAGTTCTCATTAAGACTAGGAGGCGGGCTCATTTCACCCCAATTTTAAAATCCCTGTATTGGCTCCCCATCCACTTCAGGACTGATTTTGCAATGCTTTTAAGGGTTATAAAATGTCTTAGCGCTCTTGCGCCTTATTGTCTCTCAGACCTTCTAGTCAAAATGTGAACCCTCACGGAAACAGATCCTCTGGCACTGGTCTTCTAACAATTCCAGCTGTGAAAACCAGGATAGAATGAGGCTTCGTTTCAGGTCTATGGCCCCAGTTTATGGAACAGTCTGCCGGAGGACCCGAGAGCCACAGAGAGTATTGATATTTTTAAGAAAAGGCTTAAGACTGAAGGCCAAAATTAGCAGATTTTGCCTAAACGTGTGTTCAATAATCAAGGTCTTGGAAACAGATATAGTTCTTCACCAAAACATTTATTTCTAAATTTGACATAACGTAAATGCTAATGACAGAGCTCTGGGTCTTCAAAATGTCCCTATCTGCTACCATCTAAATGGACATTCTAACACCAGGCACGATGAAGAAGACGCCCTCTGACCCTTGACCCATCCATTTAAACACAATGATTATAAATATGTAAAACAGTAGGCTGGGTCTTCATCTCCGATTGGTCCTTCACGCCTCCTTCCTCACTTGTACTTTCTTGTGGACTCTGTCCCCACATGAACTGGTTTTTTCCACTGGTCTATGAATCCCATCCTCCACATGAACTGGTTTAATGACCACATATTCCTGTTGACTCTTCTGCTGGCATTCTCACCAAAGAGCAGCTTGGTCCTATAAAATAATTTCAACTTCTGTGGAAAAATCAGGATTACACAGTATGCTATGCAAACTACAAATTAATTCAAACTTTTAATCACAAAGCATTTCAAATGAGTAAAGCAAATCAGATTATGTTAAGTTTATTGAATTTGATTTTTTTTTTCAGGACTTCTTTTTAACGTGGCTTAGCTAATTTTGTCATTTTTAATAGTTTAATTCAATTGTACTTATGCATTTATCATCTTTATCATATTTTATTATCTCACACTATTAATACTTGATTTTATTGTTTATTAATTTATTTTTTTATCTTTTTGTTGCTTTTATTTTCATTTTTATTTTGAGAGCTTCTTCTGTTGGGTTCTCTCCCTGTCTCAGATGCTGCGGCTCTAGATGGTGACCTGCATCGCCACCTTGTGGTGTCGCTGGGTCCCTCCCGTCGACGCTGTACCTGGCTGGCTATGCAGCTGTCTACGGAGTGGGAGTGTTCCCACTATCAGCATTTCCACCAACAAACTTTTTAAGCACTCAGCATCTTTCCCAATTTTTTATCTCCCATCAGTTATGGGGGAGGGAGGTGTGAAAGAGGTTCTGTGTGCGTCGAGGGTGTGGGGCTCTATTTTTATATTGTTTTGCTTTTATATTAATTTTTTATTTTATATTATCTGTTGTTTTTACACTAAGTACTTTATGTTACAGTATAAATGAAAAGTGTTATGTACTGTTAATAAAGATTAACTGATTGATTTATTGAATCACACCCACACCTTGGGACAATTTAAAGTAACCAGTCAACCTGTTTTTGGACTGTTGAGGGAAACCTGAGTGCTCGGAGAAAACCCATTCATGAATGAGAACATGCAAACTCCACTCAGAAACAGCCCAACTAGGATTTGAACCAGGGCCTTCTAGCGGTTAGGTGAGTGCTAACCACCATGCAGCCCATTTTCACACTACGGTTCAAAAATTTAGAGTCAACAAGAAATGTTCCTATCTTTGAAAAAAAGCACTATTTATTTTTAATGACGTTAGCTGTAAGCTAACCAGAATACTCTATACATTATAAATGTGGTAAACAGTTAAAAAAAGACTTCTAGCTGCAAATGTTTTGTTTTTGGTGCATTATCTACATAGGTGTCTAGAGGCTCATTTCCAGCAGCGGTCACTCCAGTGTTCTAATGGTACAATGTGTTAGCTCATTGTGTCAGAAGGCCAACAGATGATTAGAAAACCCTTATGCAGTCATGTTAGCGCAGCTGAAAACCGTGTAGCTGGTTAGAGAAGCTATAAAACTCATCTTCCTTTGAGTAGATGGAGTATCTGGAGCACCACATTTGTGGGGTCGATTAAATGCTTATAATGAGCAGAAGAAGAGAACTTGCATGTGAAACTCAGTAGTCTATTGTTGCTCTTATAAATGAAGATTATTCCATGAGAGAAATAGCAAAGAAACTGTAGATTTCCTTCAATGGTGTGTACTACTCTCTTCAGAGAACAGCACAAACAGGCTCTAACCAGAGTAGAAAAAGAAATGGGAGCGGAGGAGCCATAATGGAGGTGACACAAAAAAGTAAGGGTGGAGCCATTTTGTAGTTTTTTGATAATAAGCCTACAATGTAACTCAATTGAAAAACATTACCCAGGAGCCATCATATTCCTAATCACAGTTTTCCTGCTGAAATTAAACTGCAGTGATATCAATGGCAGTGATGGAGAGAATTACAGCCCATAGCGAGTCCAATGACAAAAAAAATGACATCCAGCGAAGAGTAGGTATGAAACTCTTCTGTTAAGTTCAAATTACTGGGAGCGGTCCTGTGTCATCCTCTAGTCCTTAACTGGCAGCTTCTTTAAATAGACCTAAAAAACAAGACTTCAGGATGCTGACCTTTAGGGCAGAGTGGCAAAGAAAAAGCCATTTCGTAGACTATTACCTCGACAAACTAACAGAATGACAAAGGTCCGCAATGATATAATTGCTGCAAATGGAGAATTCTCTGATTAAAACAAAAGTTAGGGGAACAAAATATTTCAAATAAACATTATTTCTAACCTTGTCAATGTCTTGACTATATTTTCTACCTATTGTACGGTGCATTTGGTAAATCAAAGTGTGACTTTTTGTGGAAAACAGAAAGTTGCCTGTGTGACCTCAAACTTTTGAACGTTAGTATATGTTTTGTGTTTTTTAATGAAAATGCACATTTTTATTTCTGAGAAAAAAGGTTATCCTGGCAGAAGAAATAGGGTGAAAAATGTTAAAAGTTTTGACTTGTTCAGGTTAAAGAACTCAAACCCCACAAAGACAGCAACGCTTTCTTTAATAGTTTGCTTGTCCATGCCCCCCCCCACACCACATTCTCAGGTGCATCCATCTTTAACAAAAAATAATTCACACTCGAGGAAAGCAAACAGCAGCACCCTCCAACCTCCCCAGTCTCCAAACAAAAAGCGTAGACCTCAAACTTTGTGGGGGTACAGAGGTCACTCCCAGAACCATTCCCGCTTCAGGTCCAAGAATGCATAGAATGCACAGGAAACGTCCCAAGAAGAAGGTGCTATAGAAGGCTGAGGAAAACAGACTCACCCCCCAATCTATCCTTCGATGCTTTATCAGTCAAGGTGAGAGGATGGGGGCTCTCTTTGCCCCCCTCAGCTGCTGTAGTGTCTGCCCTGGTTGAAACCGGCCTGGTTAAATTGTTGCCCCCCATGTTGAAAAAACTGTTCAAATTGACCTCCTTGATTGAAACCAGAGCCCCCTCTGCTCCCCCAACCACCACTTTGTCCTCCTCTGCCTCCTCTTCCACGTCCCCCTCGACCTCCGCGGCCCCCACCTCGTTCCTGATGCCAGCTTCCATCCTGGTGATAGTTGTCATGGTAACTGCCTCCTCTTCCGTGGTAACCAGGATCCTGGAAGGTCCCCTGTCCACCCCCACCAGCTCCGTAGCTCCCTCTCCCCCCTGAATCATGGTACCCGCCCCTTCCCCCTCCACTTCCCTCCCCCCAACTGCCCTGCACTTTCCCCCCTCTGCCTCCTCCTCCTCCTCTGCCAACCCTATCATCATGGCCCCCTCCTGCTCTTTCGTAGCCCCCCCTGCTGCCTCCATGCCCACCCCCATAGTGTCCTCCGCCTTGCGGTGCATCTTGACGCTTCTGCCAGGAGGGCATCTCAGGGGGCGGAGGCTCAATCTCACATGGTCTGCCCCCCCTGTCTGGCACTCGCCCCATCAGAACCTGGGCAGGAGAGAGGGTGGAAAAGAAAGACAGTGAGACTGCTTTCAAGAACTCAAAAGAGGCTCTGGCTCCAGCTGCAACACATGAACAATTAACTGGGAGTTTAGGGAAAAAATTAACCCCCCCTCCTCCCCCGTTTTACAGGAGGGGGACTGTAGGGGCCCCACCTTGTTAATGGCACAGGCAGTCTTCTCGCGGATCTTCCCGCTGCTCGTTCTCAGGATCTTGGAGAAGTCCTGCCGTGCAGCCAGAAGATGAGCGACGGAGACGCGACTCCTGATGGCGAGTGCCGAGCGCAGCGGCTGGTACACCTTCCCCAGCTTCTCGGCCCGCACCTGCGGACACGACAGAGAACCTGCTAGAATTCTTTCCCCACAGGTACAGAAAGTCTACCAGCAAATATTTCCTGCCTATCAAGCTACATTTACAACAGCCACACAAGTTCACACAAGTGCAACACAAGTTCAAACGACCACTTCCATTGAAGAGTCTATGTAAACGCACGCTAATCCGTTTTTTGGGATTCCATGTTCAAAACTCTTGCATTCAACAGTATTTAAGTCAGTTTTCTGGCCCTTCATACAAAACATGCAGCCATTGAACACGTGTTGAAACTGAAACCATTTGAACTTTGACCAAAGAAGAACTCTGATTTGATAGTGACCTATGAATGGTCTCCCTTGTGTCACCATTTGTAAATTAATCATGAAAGAGAAAATTAAATTGTTTCCGACCAGAATTCTATGACACCAAGTTTTTATATATATTGGAATAGAGCTGTGAAAAAAAAACCTGGAGCAAGATTCACCAGATTTGCACTGCTTTGACATTTTGCACCAAACCTCTTTCAACTGTGAGAACGTGCGCTAGTATCAGGTAGCGACGGTGCAGTGTGAAAATCCAATCCTAAAAGCACTCAGCACGTTTTTAACGCACATCACATGCCTGGTGTGTACATAGCATCAAGGTGTCCCAACTGTATAAAACCCCTGAATGTTTACAGGTTTGAGGAAATAAGATACAAGATACTGAAAAGGTAATTTCATAGAAATCTGGTAAAGGAAATGCACATCAGGACTCATTCAACCCTAAACTCCTCTCACTTTCATATAGAAGAAATCCTCATGAAAAAGTGCTTCACTTCATGAGGGTTTTAACCTCAAGAATATTACTTCAATGACAGCTATAGATATCCCGATAGTACTTTTTCTCGATAGTAACATGAGCCTATCGCAATAGACTTTTATTTTGAAGGGTCCGAAATTAACACTCGCCAGTCGTGACCATTTTCTCTTCGTTGGCGTGTAAAAGTTAGAGGGTTAATCACCACATGGTGAGTAAATGTTTGTGTAAACTTAGTTATGTTTATTAGCCCTTCTTCTGGTGGATTTCTTTTGTCCTCTTTTCCTTTACCGTCTGCACTCGAGGTAAATAAACACGCAACGCAATACTCCACCCTTGCGTTCACTTCACCTGTGCAGCATTTACTTTGGCTGATGAAACAGCAGAATATGTGGATATTTTTAACAGGATCCAGTCAGAACTGGAGGATAAAACTGCTTCACTTAAAGCAGCAACAGACAGATTCATAAAATGTGTTGATTTGGAGACAGCGCTGTTGTTGGACATTGATGCTTTGATGCTAGGTTGTTAGCCGCCAATGCTATGATGCTAACTAGCTGTTCTGTGTGTCCTGTGTGATCACGGACCCGTTTAAAGTCAGACAGTATTTTCACAGACCGGCCTTTAAGACGCGGCTGGTAAATACAAGATGAATTTATAGGACATTTATAGGACATTCATAAAAACAGTATTTTCTAAATATAATCCACTGTTTTAGCAGCGT
This sequence comes from Adrianichthys oophorus, assembly GCA_036245035.1. NCBI lineage: Eukaryota > Metazoa > Chordata > Actinopteri > Beloniformes > Adrianichthyidae > Adrianichthys > Adrianichthys oophorus. The sequence goes on from BSAI01000161.1 coordinate 287,614, forward strand.
CTATGTAGCATAACAGAGTCTGTGTTACACTGAAAACTGTGACCTGTCAGATGTTGTGCTCAATCCTCCTTAAAGCTGCAGCTTCCATTTTAATAATGATTTATAATGACAATAACCCAAAACATTTGACTGTTTTCAGGTGTTTTTGTCATGATTTAATATAAAATGTGATCATTTGGAGGCAGAATTAGGAAACCTCTACTAAATGTCCTTTTTTTTTCAGCATTTGAATTTAAGATGTTTAAGACGTATTCATACTATTTATAAATTACTTTGATACAATTTCATTTTCCTGGAAAAAAAAAAAAAAGAAATCAGAAAAAATTCAAAAAGCTAAAATGTCTAAGGTATTTCTGTGTAAAATAGAATCAGAATTTGGCAGATAAAAAATATTATACTTGTTTTTTAATAAACCGGCCAACTTGGCCAGTGTTTCAAAAATAAAATTTAGCCCCTGTGTGGACGTATTTTAGTTATTTAAAATCCAACAAAAATAGAGTAACGTGCACTGTAAATGGTGCAGAAGGCATGTTCCTTCTAAAACTGGAAATCCCACCAACCTTTTTATCACCTGAAGCAGAGCCACTGAGCATGTTCAATCTCAGGCTGAAATAAACCAGAATTCTCCAGAAAAACAACAAAGTTCAGACCTTCACAGCAGCAACAGTCTAAACTACCAAAAGAAATTCAGAGAATTTGATTTTAGTTCCTAGATTATCCATAGCATGTTGACAAAAATGTTTGTCAATATGATGTTTGTTCTGTAAACTTTGAAAACATTGGAATTTATTTGTAGAATGAAAACTTTGTTTTTAGAACTGATCAAGCAGTTTAGTGTTCAGTTTTAGTTATGTTCTCTTTTGAAACTTGAAAGTTTTTGCTTTTATTTGAAGTTTCATTTGTAGTTTTTATGCCTTTTTTTTGTTTTCTGAGGAAAAAAAAGTTGCATCATATTGCTTCAGTGCATCTGTTATGTTTAAAGTATGATAGGAAATAAATATTTTAATCTAAACAACCTGCTTATTTCTCCAATGAACCACAGTGTGTTCAAATTTGACACATATCGCTAACTGGTTTATATTGTGATATATATCGTTATCGTCTGATATTACAAAAACACTATCGTGATATAAAAAGTGCAGGTACCAACCATGGAGGTTCATGTCATGTATGGTACCACTAGTGCTCAGCATATGCTGCATTCACAGAAATTGAAAATGTACAAGAATTTCACTTGGTTAAATATAAAAAGCCTAAAGTCCAAGGTAAGCTGTATAAAAGAACAAAAAAAATCCCATAATTGTCTCTCAAGTTAAAGGGTTCCTTCACTAAATCATTGTCTAAACTTCCATTAGAAGTTGTAAGCAGAAATATTTTTATGAACATGGCTTTCATTTTATTTCAATTAGTAAACACAAAAATATTCTACAATAAATTTTCCACCATTACTTTGCAAAACTGACGTAGGTGGTAGCCAGTGTTGGGTAAGTTACTTCTAAAAAGTAATTGATTACTTTATAGTTACTGGATCAAAATTGTAATGAAATTACTTTACTCATTACTCATTTGAAAAAGTAATTCACTACTCATTACTTTCCTTTTTTTCCATTCATACAAATTCTCAACGTAGCCAGGCTGCAGCCCCCAATCATGTCTTTAAATCCATCCTCTTCAACCATTGACAAAGGTCTCATTTCTATAAAAAAAACACATTCAGGATGTTCTGTGTAAGTGTTGCAGTCTCTAAAAGAACTATTAAGTCCAGTTTCTCTCTGTCAAAAAAATCTCACTACACCGTCGATAAAGAATGTGTTTTTTTGCAGCCATTTATATATAAGATGTAACTTTTAAATGGTGATGATATTTACACTAACATTGTTATATTTTTCCTTCTTTCATTCATTTTCTAAACCATTTTATCCTTTTCGGGATCATGGGGCTGCCGGAGCCTAACCCGGCTACTCATGAAGGCAGGGTACACCCCTGGACAGGTCGCCAGTCTGTCGCAGGGGCCACAACCACATACCCATGCACACTCACATCCACACCTAGGAACAATTTAGAGTAACCAATGAACCTATGAAGCATGTTTTTGGACGGTGGGAGGAAGCCGGAGTACCCGGAGAAAACCCACGCATGCACGGGGAGAACATGCAAACTCCACACAGAAAGGTCCCCCAGCCAGGACTTGAACCGGGAACCTTCTTGCTGTGAGGCAAGAGCGCTAACCGCTGCATCACCGTGCACCCCGTTATATTTTTCAATAGACTTCATAATAATTGGGAATTATTTTAATCTAACAGCAGCACCCACAAGTTTCTTTCAAAATAAAATTCAGTGTCAAAAAAGAACTTCTAAAGCAGTAAATGTACTTACACTTATTATTATGCAATTCTCTCATTGAAGAACTTTGCTTCTGAACAGAAACTATAGGTACTGCTGTGCAGCAGAAGATAAGAACACGTTAAAAAAATTTGACTATGAGCTGCGCAAGCAGAAGGCGCCCTAGGCGATCGCCTAGCTTGCCTATGCCCAGGGCCGTCCCTGACTGTCAGAATTTTTTATTATTGGATTACACTTAAAGCACATATTTAAAGCACTAGTGGTACGATACATGACGTGAACCTCCATGGTCGGTACCCGCACTATCACCTCCTAGGACAATAAAATGCACATCATCTTACATAAACAATAATTGTTGACTAATCGAAAAAATAATTGGTGACTAATCGACATAAAATAATCGTTAGTGACAGCCCTAATGACAGATATCAGTCGCATGAGGCAGAAATTTTTCCATCATGGTTTTTGTTTTAGCTTCATTTGCCTTGTGAAAGTGTGATCGCTGTCAGGTCAGGTCATGGGGGGCTTTGTGTGAGCCAGTACCTTTGCTCTGTCAGACCAGCCAAAAGACTGCACTGTCACATCCAGACGCTTCAGCAGCGTCTTCCTCCGCACCTCGTACTCGTTCACAAGCGTCTGGTTTATGGCCTCTATCTTTTCCTGAAAAAGTACAGACTGGTTTATGTGTGAAGGGAGGAGGACCCCCCACCACCACACACACAAAGAGGCGTCTCATTGTTTACCAAGTGCACGGGTCCAAGCGGCCTCTTCAGCAGTGGCTCCCCCACATGACCAGCTGGCACTCGACTCAGGGCTTCCTTTAACTGAAAGAGCAACTACATGTCATTATGGGTCCCTGATGGTCAAACATTCATTAAAATCACATGAGGACAAGGTGCTGCAGGAGGTCAAGCAGGGGAGCACATTTCTGTCAAACAGGTCAGGTTTCTTTTTGCGGGATCAGAGCTCCAGGCCATGACTGCGGTGTTTGGATCAATTTCTGACTGCAGGACTAGAGTAATCTTGCACCTACTCAAGTAGGTGCGGTCATCTTGAGCAGAAGTCATGCGACAGCTGGACTGACCTTCTTCTCAATGCCGGTGAAAAACTGGAACATGGTAATGTTGGCAGGAGGCTTGGACATGCCTAGGGCCATGCAGATCCCCTTAAGCTCCTGGAAGACGGGGCTGCCGGACTCCTGGGCCTTCCTCTGAGGTTTGTTCACCAGGAGCATCCTGGAGGCCTCCAGCTCAGATACCAGGAAAGCTGCAGCAGAGAGAAGAAGGTGCTTTAGGAAGCTAAGGGACTCCATCTAAAAGGGGAAATGACAGAAGTCTGGCAGGTCGTGCTGCTTCTCACTGACCGGAGATGGATGGAACCTTCTTTGTTTCAGTGCTTCATGTGTGCATGCATAGTCTTCTACATTCATTTACACGTTACTTTTTATCTCCAATGTGTTTCATATTTCATGTTCTTCATTTTCTGAATTTCAGAAATGCATTTCTGAGTTCTTCTTTAGATGTGAACTACATTATTTTCAGGTTTAGTACAGACAATGGTTGACTGGTGATTGTCTACTAGGTGTGAACGTGAGTGTAGATATATGTCTTTATGTGGAAGTGGAACTGTCAAGGGTGTAGTCCACCTTCACCAACAGTGACTGGGAAAAAACCCAGTGACCACGAAATGAATGGATGGATGAAGGACTTCCACATACGGGCTATCTTCAGGTCTATTTTAAGCCAACACTGAATACGTTGACAGGAAAAGAGGCTCTTTGGAAGCATAGGCCAGCTAAGAACTGAACTGACCCAGTTTATGTTGGGTTTTAAAGAGGTTGGTGCCTGAGTTAAGCCAGACTGTGGCTCTGAAGTAGAACTGGAACTTTTTGAGGGAAAATGCCGTAAAAGAGAAGCTGGAACGTACTCAGCAGCAGTAGACAGTGGCTCCTGCTGAGGAACCTCTGGGTGACATCTCCACCGGTGAGGGCGGGGTAGGGGCAGGCCAGCTCGGACAGAAGTCCGCTCATCTCCAGCTGGAAGCTGTCTGCCTCAGTAGGACCTGCGGCACAGAGGGACAGCAGAGAAGCGTGACACAAGCAAGAAGTGGATCTGCGCTTTAATAGGGAAAAGTTGCTGAGCACTGGTCAATCATCTCACAGTTGGTGGCGTGGACGTTCTCCTCCAACCTGCAGTAAAGTCGGAGCTCCGACACAATCCAGGCACAGACCTTGGTGAACTCTGGGGAAGCTGCCCCCCCACAGACAGCTCTATCCAGGGCTCCATTGTCCAGCAGTGGACCCTGGTACCTGGAGGAACCAAATTCATGAACGCGGCCCCTCCGCAGCAGACTGCAGCTCTGAATGGATCACTTCCACTGACTGTATCAGAGAACTGGACTAAGCGTGACTTCACCCATAAAAAACTGTTTATTTCTGGTTTCAACCAAATGAAGCCAGTTCAGTCGCCATTTTTCCATTATACCAATGGCGCCATTTGGAATTGGACGATGACAGTAAGTAGTGATTGGTTCTGACTAATGCAACTATTGTCGGAAAAAAAGAGTGAGCTTGTTAGAAGTCCACACCCCACCACTGAAAGCGGACTCAGGAGAAGCTGTCAAATGTTTTGAACGCTAGAGGTAGGGGCCAGCAGGCACCACATGCTCTGATTGGTCAGTTTATATTTTATATAACTTGAATACAGAAAAAAATAAGATCATTAAGAACATGATAAAAAAAAGTATCAGAGCAAGAACGGTTATAATTTAAAATATAACTGAGTAATAGCTGTTTATTTCTCTAAAGAAGTCTATGGGATCTTAGCTTCTGGGAACAAGCAGGTACTTCCTGTTTGTAACGCCAGGAGGGGAGGAGTCACTTAATCCAGTTTTCTATATACCATCAATGATCACTCCTGAGACTCAAAGTACAGAAATGGGGGATCTAAGGCATTCCAGCCGTACAATTTGGATCCAGATTCCAGCACAGATGAGAAAAACAAAGATGTACATGGATCTGTTTGTCTGCAAGTGGATGCATCAGGATGGAGCGGAGCAGGAAGACTCTGCCCCGCCCATTTCACTTGCTGTATCACAACCGAGAGCTTTTTCAAACAGCATTTTTAAATCAGCTTTTGATCCATCACAAGTTTATTTAAAAAAAATACTCAGAAAGAGAATTTGAATTTTAAACTACTTTATGTCCTCCATCAATTTTTTATGGGAAGGGTGTATCTGCAGGCCCAGAGGCCCAACAACACTCTCAGGACTGAGGATTTTTTAAACAGCGCCATGGGTCTACAGGGTGAAGTTTGTTTTATTGTTTTTTGCAGACCGTTTGCAGCACATCGCACACGTGGTAAGAATCTAAAAAAAATGTATCAAAGCGCTGCAAAAATATAAACAAATTGGTAATTTATCACATGAATCTTAAAGTATAAACAGTAAATTACCAATAAACTACTTTTTACATAAATGTTTTTCATGTTGTTTGTGCAAATCTAAAATTCATGATGGTTTATCAGCAATACATCCTTTACCATTTTACTGCATATATAGTTTTGTATCTGTCCATCTTTTTGTGTATACATGTAATCATTTTCTGTTGTGTGATTCATAATTATTTTCTCATTATAACCCAGAAGTGGTTTTTAATAAAACAGGGGAAAACTAAATGTTTACAGGCAAAACCAACTATATGTTGATACATATCTTACTATTTTGTAGTGAAATAAACAAACTTGATTCATTGCTATCCCTCAATAATATTACTTCTTGTGATACTAATAAAATTAAGCATTTATACTGTATAGTTCATACCTGAATTACTCTTTATACTCTAGGTCTACACATTTGACTTGTGTATGTTTTTCCTTATGGATCTAAATCAAAAAGGGAAAGTCTCTTCCAGAGATAAAACAGTGTGTTGAATGCTGCAGCAATCACCACTGCCCATTTGGTTCTACAAAGTATTTCCAACCAACACAATTATTCAAAGTTCAAATTCATCTTCAAAGTGTTACAAAACATTTCTAAAAGCAAAATATTTCTTTGAATTAGGTAAAGGAATGTGACAGCAGGATTGGTATAGAATTGAAAAAATACTCCCCAACCAGAAAGTCTGTATTTTTTTATCTTATAATGAATTGTACAAATATGTTTTTCCTTTTCTATGTACAGCTGTGATTTATTGGACAGAAACCAGCTGTTAGGTGGTTTCAAGTGTCCTTGGTCATAACACTGAACCCCGCATTTCCTCTGGTGGAAGATTGGCGCCAGCGTTCAGCAGCGGAGCCGCTATCAGTGTGTGAATGTGTGAATGGAACTGTGACTGGAAAGCGCTAGAAAAGATAGAAAAGTGCTATACAAGTATAAACCATTTACGAGTTTTGTTTGTTTAAGTTTAATGTAACTTCTAATAAATGTAAGTTATTCCACCCACCTCAACAGATACTGATTCATTTTCCAAATGTTTCGGTTTGGTTTTCTGGCATGTTTAATTTTTTTATATTTATTTTATCGTAAATTTTGTGCTACAGAATGAGAAAAAATGTAAAGGCAAATTCATTTTAACTCTTTAAGCACCAATGTAGTGATTCTGCAGCATGTCATTTCATGCTCCCTGTCTTCAGATCCCAATATCCTCAATTTCTGATAAGTTTCAGGTGCTTTGAAAATTCCAGACTCAATTCTCTATCAGCAGTTGTATAAAATAATAGAGAAATCCGTTTGGATTCTCCAGACAAAAGCTTCAAGCCTCTATATTTACTGGATTATGTTTCCACTGAAAAACCCTGGAGCCTAAAGGGTTAAAATGCATAATTCATCAGTAAAACAGACATTAGAAATAATCAGTCATAACCACTAAAGTTAATGATGCATGAAACATAACCAATTTTCAACATTAGTAACATTTAACTTAAAAAAAGAGATCTCGATAAACGGCACCCAGCAGCAAGGAGGCGCTGCCCCAAAAACCGAGAGTCCTGAGTGTTGGTGGTCCTCCGAACCTGCAGATTCATACTACAGAAAAGAGGTCTGTAAGGGAAAACAGATTCACTAATATCTGGTTTTCTACTCGATAAGATTTACATTATTTTAATGCAGTCGTGGAAAAGATGCAGGTTATCGTTCAGTGCCCCGCTGTAGACACGCCCCTGCTGCTGCGTCATCCTTTATATCAACTAAGAAACGACAGAAGCCGTTCATGTGTTCACACCAGAACCAGGCTCCGTGCGTCCGTGCCGGGGCTGGCTTCTGCCTCAGTCATCACGCTCGTGCTGACACGTAACACCCGACCCATTCCGACACCGGTCCGAAGCAAACTGGTACTAGAACAGCCGCTTGTTCTGCTTCTTCAGTGTCACGTTAGCTGTGCTGAGTGTGCTCACATGCAGCCGGGACCGGAAGTGCTGCTTAACCTGCTGAACGTGAAACTAACCGCGTGACTCACCCCAGATCCTCCAGAGACAGAAGCACGTCGTTCTCCATCAGGCTAAATTCTACGAAGAACCGAACCGAGCAGCACAGCTGTTTTCCCCGGGACCTCCGCTCCTGTGGGCTTGATGTCAAGCTGCTAAGACGGCGTTACTGCCCCCTGCTGGAGCGGCGAAGAACCACACAAAGTTCACCAAGTCTGGCTGTTGATAACATTTCCTATCGTTTAACTGGAACTTCCTGTCCCTCCAATCACAAAGTGGTTTACTTTGAAATCTTAAATGAAAAAAAAACAACGAAAAATATTTTTTAAAAAAGCTTTAAGGTCACCGAAGATAACAGGAATAACAAATATTCGAAATATCTGAATGATTTCTTTGAATATTAAAACTAATTTATTAGGAAGTTTTGGTTTAATTTTAATGCCAGTCTTTTGCAGAGCATCACACTGACTCACAGTCACAACTATGGACAATTTAGACCATTTATGAGGAGTTATTTTTAGCAATTTTTGCAGTTAAAATCTGAATCAATTACTGTATCTTCATATAAAGTCTAATTAGACTAATAATTAACTACATACATTCTCATAAAGTCTCTCTATGTTTCACATTATCTGCTATGGAAGCATATTGCATTCAGTAGTGTTAGATATTGACCAGTATGAACTATTTATTTTTTATTGTGAGTTAATAACATTGTAACACTCATGTTGTGAGTTTGGTCAGTTTTGTGGCTCGCGATATGTTTTTCCAAGATATTTTTTTAATGATTTTTTTGATATTTTATACACAGTAAGTTAAAACTTTGCTTGTTTGTGGAGTTATTTTATTTTATTTATAATTCATTTTTCGTTCTGTTTTTTTAGGACTAAAGCAGTTGTAGTTCGAAAGCAAGAAGGCAAGAACACAACTACAACTTGCATTACTCGAATACACTGGTTCCCTCTAAGAGACAGAGTAATGACATTGGGATTTCTGTGGAGTTTGTTTAAACAATAATGAGTTCTTGTGACGCTTTGGGGATTATTTCTGGTGAGTTACTGAGGAAATTATCATGCTTGTCTGGATTGTTTTTCTGGGGTGTTCTTTATTGACGGTCCCTGCCTGCCTCTGCAGCTTCACATCAAGGCAGACCTCAAAACCCACAACAGGGGGATCCTATGTATCATAAACCTCCGGCTGAACTCGTTTTCTGCGTCACCACAGACAAAACTAACCAGTCCATAATGGTCAATATTTAATACTTGCTCAATGTTTTGCTGTATTACGTTTGTGGATAAACTAAGTTGGAAGAGCGAAGCAGACTGGTGATATGGTGATGATCATGTTTATGACACATTGTGGTTTTCAACTTGTAGCTGCAGCTCAATAGCTATCATGAGCAGATGAAGTTGTAGCTCTTTTTCTTTCGTGTGTCCGACAAAATTAAAACAAAAACTACAGGAACAAAAAATGAGAATGAATAATACATGGTAGTTTCCCACAAAATATTTAGAAGAAAAATCCCCTGTTTTTTATTACCGAATGCAATACGTTTCCATAGTGCGCCATGTGTTTTATAAAGGATATTTGTCAGAAACACAAGTGTTTTGTTGTTCACCTTTCAGCATGTCCTATCAGGGATTACCACAGTGAATCAGCTTTCACTGACAGATGTCTTGTATTTTATCCGGGCTGGGAACCAGCATGGCAGACCCAGACTGGCTGCCTAGAGAGGCAGTAGTATGGGGGGTTTGAGGGACCCACACTGGAATAAGCTCATCGCACCTCCTGGGAAACGAACCGGAACCATCCAGCCTTAAGAGGTGTTTTCTATACAAGAAAAAAGGATTCTCACTCCAGTCCAGCAGGTGGCGATACTGCAGGTTCTGGTTTAACGTTAGCGGACAGAGACTAGTTCCGGTACATTAGCCCGCAGCAGGAGCGGGAGATGTCGGTCCAAGAGAAGGTTAGGCTGCTGCTCAGCCGGCAACGTGGAAAGCCGGTCCTGAAGCCGAACCGAGCTTTGGTTCTGAAAGATGCCGTAGCGGTTCGCAGACTCCGGAAAGGCGGTGAGGGAATCGCACGCGCCCGAGACTTTTGCTCGCGAGTTCGTAATATTTGATCCCAAAGTGAAGCTTTATTATGTCACGCATGCAAAACACACGTGAAGAAAAGGACAGCCACAGGGGGCTTCACGCACAAAGCGGAGTGCGTTTTATCTTAGGCGTGAACATCAAGTAGGTCAGGGTTTTGATTTCATTACAAAACGGCATTTTGTTGGTCGATTGTGAAAACTGGAATCCCATCTGTCTGACTGCTTTGCCATTTTTGGCCACCAGATGTCAGCCTCATAATCAAGACTTCCTGACTAATAGAAAGTAGGACAGTGACGTCACCTTTAGAAAATAGACGTGTTTGAGATGACTTACCTTCGGACTAAATCTGAATATTATGAAATGCCAATTATTACCCATTAAAGATGTGCACAGCAGAATATTTGTAACATCCACATTCAAAAGGAAGTGACTTTCCTCGGAATACTAATCAGTAATGATCAACTTTCTAGATCTCAATCACATTTTTCCCAAATTATCAGGAAAACACAAAGTAACATATTCATAAAGAAAAAGCTGTATTCATAAATACAAGTTGTGCACAACTTTGCTTTAGTTACCTTTAGTTTTACGTTTCACGTGTCTGTTTTGAATATAACTCTAGCTTGTCTTGAAAACGAATTTCTCCAGTTAAATCACTGTCAAAAATACGTCACGGGTCACAGGCATAAACATTGAGTCCCGGAGCATCGATTCAACTGAATGAGCATGATAGAATCAAACTTAGAATGTTATTGATGCCCTGGCAGGAAAATTATCTTTCCCAATTATCCAGTTCAGTTGGAAGAAAAAAGACATTACCAGCCAAGTCCTACTGCCTTTTTTTGATAGATGTTCGAGATGTTAAAAAGCGAATGATTAAAGAAAATAAAAACGCCCGAGCAGGCGGCAGAGGAATCCCTGTCTCTCTGGTGCTGCCGTTGTGTGCATAGATACGTTCTCCCTGCCAGAATTGGTTTTCCCAGTCTCAGACATGGTTCTGGGGGAACGTACCTCGGCACAACACCGGCGAGCAGCGGCATATTAGCGTGGGGGATCCCCGCTTAGCCGAGCAGCAACCAGGAGGGGTGGGCGCATCAGTCACAGGCTCTGGCAGCACCGTGGAGATAGCAGGTTAAGAAAATGGATGGAAATAACAAAGACAGCTAAATTAACTCAGAGCTAAAGTAGGCTAATTGTGGCAGCCGACCGTAACAATAGTTTAAAAATTAGAAACAGAAAGACAGTTGGGTATTCTGATCCTACTGACTTTTTAATTTTAAATTGTCTTTTTTTGTTTGTTTTTACGTCCGCAACAGTTGGCTGCCCATTAGCATACTTTAGCTCCAAGTTAGCTTAGCCGTTTTGGTTTCGTTATCCTCTGATTATCAACTGATTTCAGCTCCGGTGAAAAAGACATGACAGACACAACTTGAAGTTGCACTTGCGTCAGCCATAGATAAGGTAAGAGTGACCCAGAAATGTATATTTATTTTATGTAGGATACACAATGTAATACTGGGGTTTACCGTATCTGCATTTGTGTGTGTAATATTTTACCATAATCATAAGATTGACCCTGTCATGTGCAAAATAATATATTGATAATATATATTATATTGTATAATATATATTATATTGAAATATATGTTGAAAATAAAGTTGTAATTGACACAAACAAAAACATTCCTATTAGAATATTTCCAGAATAATTCTGTGAATTTTTAAAATAAGAAGAAAACTTTCACTGAATCATTGGTCTGTCATTGCTAAAGATCACAACAACATGTCATGTTAGAATCTGAAGAAATGGCTCTGGATACTTCCTGGATTTTCTCTGCTACAGCTGTTATGAAAAAATAGTTTCTCCTGCCAGAATTTAAATCCATATTTCTGACAATAATTATCACTTGTCGGTTGACAAATGATTCCACAACAACGGTTTCATATATTTCACGTTTCTTATCCTAAATTAACCAAACAAAGCTCTGTTTGTGTCATTGATCCCTGGAACTACACCGGTGTCTGATGCTAGCTCTAGCTAGCTAGCAGCACATTCCACACTTTGGGGCGCTGCAGCTACGTTAACTTGTGTGGTTCAAAAAATATGAGACAGAGCTGATTATTGCATTTTATTGTATTTACAGTCAAGATTTTGTCATATATAATTACATAAGGGGTTTAATAAACTCAAGAAATAGCTACATGTAAAATCAGACATTTGAATTCTCTTTATGATGAAGTTGATGAACATGTAACTTTAATGCCTCCTTGTTGCGAGGTGGCCCTTTACAATTATCCAGTTCGGCTGTAGGAAGAAACTGGCCTGAGGCTGGCTCAGAGCTTCTTCTGGCATGTTATTACCGAAAACAGGAACAGCTAATTGAGCAAAAAAACTGTGACAGAAAAAAGATCATTAAACTGATTCTTGAAGTATTTTCAGTTATCATATCCTTGGGTCTCTGGGTTTGCTTTTACGGTCGCAAAACAACAATACAAGATCTTTCTCCTTTGTTGAAAGACAACTGACAGCACGAGCAGATGATCCACTTTCAAAATAAAACTCCACGCAAACTACTTCCGGTTGACCTAGACTTTTCAGACGAAATTGCGAAAAATGAAACTGAGCGCTCGTTATTCCATTTGCTCCATTTTCGATTCAATACACAAATCGAAAAATGAAAAAACGATTCGCTTTTTGTTTTAGATTTTAAATTGAAAAGCGAATGACCGAATGATACACGGATTCTATATCATGCTATTCTTAAGCCTTTCAGAGTAAAAAACTATATCCATATATATGTCAATACATTACCTTTTGCACACTGCAGCACAATTTTTTTTTTAATGAACTATGAGTTACTTTCATGAGCTCTTTTCTTACCCACATGAAAGGCACCTGATCCTCTGAGGCTCCGCCTTTCGCCTCTTCCTAGAGCTGGCCCGTCAGTGTGTCTGTTTCACCCACAAAAACAAACAGCTGAACTTTTGCAAAGATGGATGTGAATATGGAAAATAGTAAACTTAAACAAACAAAACTCGTAAGTGGTGAATGGCGGATACTTGTATTACACTTTTCTACCTTCCTTGAAGGCCCAAAGTGCTTTACAGTCACAGCCCCATTCACATACACACATTCACACACTGATGGCGGCTCCACTGCTTATCATTGGCATTAACCTTTCACCAGAGGCAATGTGGGGCTTAATGTGTGGCCCACGGACACTTCTGGACACAACGTTCAATCTTCCTATCAGGGGTCAACTTCCTTGCCACTGCTCCACGGCCGCCCATTTTTTTTCATACGAAATGACTGTTTTGCCTGGCGCCATGGGGAAAGTGGGGGGGGGGTTGGCCTGGTAGTGGTGCTGGCAAAACAGACTCTTCCTGGAAGGAGCTGCTCTCACGAGCTGGTGTGGACAAGTGAGAACCCTCTCATTTTGTGGGCTTGATTCAATAATCATCACTAGTTTCTGTTGAATTTTATCTAAGAAATCAAAAGAAGTGAGCAGACACAGAACAGAAATGTTTGAAACTGTCCACCTGATGGAGGCTTTTGTCTCCACAGAGGCCACCTGCATCACTGAGATGTCCGTCCTCATGGCGTGCTGGAAGCAGAACAACTTTGTTGACAGTCTGTGCTCTACTGAGATCAACAGTTTCTACACTTGTGTATCCAAAGCTCAGGTATGTCTCTGCTTCTGTAGGTCAGCCGTGACGAAAACGATCAAATGTACAAAAAGATGGTGCTCTGCCATTCTACTTTCAGACTTTATACTGAATCATCCTCAACTGACTTTCTGGTCAGACTGATCATCAACTGACAGGAAAAATCACATCATTTAACTGCTGTGAGAAGCAGAAGTGCATTTCCATGACAAGAGTAGATTAAGTTGTCCTCTCTCACAGGCAGCGATGAGGAATCAGTCAGACCAGAGTCCCCATCAAGGACGTCTGCCTCCAAAACAAGCCCTCACCCTGCTGAAGAGGTTCCCCAACATCCAATCGGAGATTTGACCTGTCACGTGCACACCAACCAAGGCAAAAGGACAGGGGGCGGGGCCTCTATGATCAGGTTATGGTGTTGAGCCTGGTCAGCAGCTGGATAACTGAGATTATGTGAATATTTATTAAATGTTTAATAAATTGTTCAACTAAACTAACGGCCCTCACTGCTTCACTGAGTTGCACACAAGCTTCTCCTGAAGATCCCACCCATCATTTTCTAGTAATGATGTTTAGATCCATCAAAAAGTCTTCCTGATGCCATCTCAGCCGGCAGCCACCACTTCAATAAATATTTAAAGCAAGTTGGATTTTTAGGACACTCAATCTCCAATGTCCCACTGCAGTGAAAGCACCACGACATACACATGCACACACAAACAAATATGAATGGGGCTTTGATTGATCTGGTTTATTCCAAGCATTAATCGTAGACAATACAAGATAAAACCACTTATCAAACTCATTAAAGAATTAATGAAATGCATTGATTTAAAACAAAGACTCACTAAAGTTGCATTTGATTCATTAAATATAGTGATTAATAACCAAAGTAGAGTTGATTGCTTAAAAAGGAGATGATAAGAAGCTAACTTTTCTAATCCCACCCCTACTTAATTACTTCATTTTTAATTTTCATGATTCAGTTGTGATCAGATAAGTCCAGATTTATTCAAGTAACAAATTGAGTACTTATTGATTAATCTTAGAAAACATTATTTCATGATTTCAGTAAACAGTAACACGAGTCACACATCATGTGACACATATGTAATACTCATTGATAATTATCAGAATACAGTTTCATATTAATCCAGAAATCATCCCTACTCGTAACTGAAGTTTTCAAGTAACAAAGTGCTTATTGATTTTCATCTGAAAGAATTCTTAATTTTTTTTTAGTGAACATGATTCACACTTTAGGCAACTAATATGTAATAATAATTGATAATCATTACAACACGTAATTACATTAATCCAGTAATCATTGCAACACATTGCAGATCAAGCATCTTATTGATTGTAATTAAAACATTTCAGTAGTTGCTACTGAACATTACACAGTAGAATACTCATTGTAATTAAAAGAACTATGATTATTTCACCACATTCAAGTTCACACATCCACAAATTATTAAGTTAATCTTTATCTCTTCTTATCTTCATATTGTTAAATACGTTTCTTTAATCCATCCATCCATCCATCTTCCTCCGCTCATCCAGACCCGGCTCATGGGGCAGCAGTCTAAGCTAAGATGCCCAGACTTCCCTCTCCCCGGCCACCTCTCCAGCTCCTCTGAGGGGACCCCAAGGCGTTCCCAGCCCAGCGTGTCCTGGGTCTTCCCCGGGGCCTCCTCCCAGTGGGACATACCTGGAACACCTCCATAGGGAGGCGTCCAGAGGGTATCCGAACCAGATGCCCGAGCCTGCCAACAGGCTCCCCTCAATGTGGAGGAGCAGCGGCTTTACTCCAAGTTCCTCCCGGGTGACCGAGGTTCTCACCCTATCTCTAAGTGAGCGCCCAGCCACCCTACAGAGGAAGCTCATTTCAGCCGCTTGTATCCCGGATCTTGTTCTTGCGGTCATGACCCAGAGCTCATGACCATAGGTGAGTATTCAAGCGAAGATCAACCGGTAAATTGAGAGCTTTGCTTTCTGGGTCAGCTCTCTCTACACCACAACAGACCGGTACAGCGACCGCATAACGGTGGACGCAGCACCAATCTGCCTGTCGATCTCACGCTCCGATCTTCCCTCACTCGTGAATAAGACCCCAAGATACTTAAACTCCTCCACTTGGAAGGAGCGCTCCACCCACCCAGAGAGGGCAAACCACCTTTCTCCGGTCGCCTTTCCCCAGTGGGCCTACCACCTGCAGGTAGCTCAGAAGGGGCCGGTGCAATGTGGTTTGGGTGGCAGTCGAAGGCGAGTGCCTTGGTCATGGAACTTGGTTTCTTTAAACATTTTCTTGAATTTTTGGACGTTTGAACATTGTTCGAGCTCACTACTTAACCCGTTCCAAAGTTAAGAGCCGCACACAGACGGACAGAAACTTTTCTATCAATTTGACCTTGAAGTTCCTACATCCCCTCTGTTTTTAGACTCCTTCATTTTCTAAGAACTATTTTTGGATATTCAGTGGTAATGTCTTACCACTAGCTATGTACAGAATTTGTGCAAAAATCAACAAGGTAATAGTTTTAAAAGTCTGAATTGATAAAATAAACTGTATCATCAAGATAGCCATGTTCATGTACAATTCTGATGAAAGAGAGGATGTAATGAACTTTTATAATTACCAGTATTACCCCAAATATCTATACAGTAGGTGAAAAATGGTAAAATTAAGGAGCAGTACATAAATATCAACAGTTGTATTTTAAAATGTTTAAGTTTATTTGTGATTGAAATACTTTTTGAAACTTTAGTTTGTATGTCTTCAATGTGTGTAGGTTGTTATCAATAACAATCCCTAAGAATTTGATTTCTGTGATGCTTTCAATGAAGACATTATTTATTGTAATTGAGAGCTCTGTATTGGCATTGTAATTACCAAAAAGCTTGGTTTTGTCAAGGTTCAAAGATAATCTGTTGTAATCCATCCTGAGTTGATTTTGTTTAACTCTGTGTTCACCACATGGATAAGTTCCCCTTGATTGTCTGTCATCAGCAAATAAAATGAACTGAATTAAAAGTTTTGAAACACTGAATATATCATTTATGTAAATGTTGAATAGCAGCAAGCCCAGAATTGATCCATGAGATTTTATCAATTACCGCAAACTTTATTTTTTTTTGCACATAAATTGGGACTCCTCCACCTTTTTTGTACTTTATCAACACTTTTTGCAGTAAACAGAATTGTGAAGTGCAGCTGCTCTATGCCTCCGTGGCGTCATGGTGTCTTCCTGTCTATGATAGCTCTGTCTATTTGAATGAGACAGGGTCCTGCTTTTCAAACAGGACTTAACTGTTTTGGGAGAGAGATGACATTTTGATGCTGATCCAGAGAGTTTTGCTGAACAATATAGACTGTTTTGGCAAAAGCACAGAGAGCTTTGAGAATGTAATTTCTGTTTCAAGAAATGAGCCAAAGAGAAAACATTTTTGGCGCAGCAGGATGTCCCAGAAAAAGATCTGAGCCACTTAACCCTTGTATGCTGTTCGGGTCTGTTGGACCCGTTTTCAGTTTTTTTATCCGTAGAAAAATGAAACAATATTTTTTACAACCTGAAATTCATCAGCTTTGGCTCATTTTCTGTGAAGAACATAAATCAAAACACATTTTCATTGACCGCATACTGTACACCCACCCTACACATATATATTACATACAGCAAAAATACTAACACCACACAAGGGTTAAGGAAATTCTTCAGACGTAAGGCCTGCTGTGATGTAGATGCCTCCCTAGCAGATGTAATGCCAATAATCTGACAAGGAAGAATCTGAAGCCTGCATTGTCTTCTTTCTGAAGAGATTAAAAGTGCTCAGACCAGTTCTGAGACTGTCTTTTGGTACGGAAGGAGCTCTGATCTCATCTCTAGTCATGTGCATTCAAACAATGTCCATCTCAGTGGCGTTGTGCTAGCTCACCCCTCCGCCACGTAAAGATAGGATCAGCTTGGCATCAAAAACTTGAAAAATGAATTCAAACTGAAAGCAAAAAGGGAGAGACGGAAAAAACACTTTCAAGTATAAATAAAACAGATGAACATTTTTTAGTAACAGTTTTAAGTTTTTCTTTTTATTCAAGTTTAACCTTTATTTTGTTTCAATTTTTAAATAATTCTTTCAAGTTTACAATCTTAATATTCCAAATTGACTATTTTCTGTTTAATACAATACACTAATTTATAATAAACTAAAGTTTAAAAGTGATAATCTTAAGTTCACATTACAACATGTTTTATTATTTGTATTTATTTATTTTTTACAGAATGCTTGTAAATGTTTCTGTTTCAATGTTATGTATAAAGTTCTTTTTACAAGCTTTATGCTTTGTGGTTGTTTGTGGTAGAAATATCTCACACTTTAGATGAGGTCCTGCAAAACACTCAAACTGTTAACAACATTAGCTTGTAAGCAGTTTACTAACATGGCCTTTTTAAGACATGGTCTGACTGAGAAGTTAATGAATCTTATTAACACTATCAGGTATTTGCAAGACATCTAGAATGCTAATAAATATTACACTAGCATCTAACATGAATGAATGAATAATGCTCATGAATGTGTTAACAAAGTTTGTTCATTAATCTTGTTAAGCTTATTAACACATAGGTCTGTGTGAGACATCTATGATGTCAATAAATGTATCAAAAGCATCCTATAGACATATGAATAATGCTTGTAAATGTGTTAACTAAGCTTTCTCATGAACCTTATTAGGCTTATTGTACTAAGAAATGTCTTACTAACATCCTATAAGTGCAATAATGCTTGTTCCTGTGTTAAGGAATCTTAATATAAAGTGTTATCCATATTTTTTCTGCAAAGTTGTGTACAAAATATACATTTGTGCACAGCTTTGTCTTCATGAATGCAGCTTTTTACTTATGAATACAACTTTTTCTTTACTTAGCGCTCCCCCAGGGGATGGGTCAAATTCAGAGAACAAATTTCACATTGTTAGGTGTGTCAACTGATGGGACTTTAACTTTAGGCAGCCTTTTGAAATGCAAATGATTGCACAAAAAACATGCAGACAGGGCTCTGCCTCTCAAGTCGTCCTGCTCCACCCACGGGTGGAAGGTTATAACTCTGTGGTGGGGTATGGACTAAAGAAGACGTTCAGAGGATGGAGCTGCTGCTGATTGCGTTGGTTTTGCTGCCGTCCTGCTGTGGACAGTTTTTGGAGCACTGCAATGGGCAGCCCTGCCCAGAGTACCATGTCCTGGAGGCCAACAAGGTATGCTTCCTCCACACTGATTCCCAGGGGGCTTAGAGAGCACCTCAGCAGCTCTGCCTCTGTGTGTAGGACTTTGAGGTGCGGCAATACCCCCCCACTGACTGGATCTCCACAACAGTGGAGGGCTCCGATTTTTCTGCGTTTCTCGCTGCAAGGTCTAAGCTAATGGATTTTTGTGGAAAGCTTTCAAAGAGAGGTAAGCTGCCTTTAGATTTTTTATTTACTAAGATCATCTGAAGCTTTCCATTTTGTTTCTGAACACTAAGATTTCAAGAGTTTGTGGGATCTCATCAAGGTTTTTCTTTTGTTCCAGGTCAGGCATGTAAGGACACCTGGCCCGCTATCTTCACCATTTCAGAGGAGACAGATGGCCGGAAGGTGACCTTGTCCTGGTTTATTCCTCCTGGAACAAATATTGAGACGTTGGACCCGTCTGTCACACTGGAGCACAGAGACGCAGCTGTCGTCTTCACTAGGTTAGTTCTCAGAACCCTAAAGAAATAAAAAATGTGAGAGCGATGCCTCACAGGTGTGACTCTTCTGTTTGTAGCTCCTTCAGTGGTTTTCCGGCCCTTGGAAATGCCCTGGAACATGTGGACGTTCTCCAGAAATCTTTAACCAAAGCTGGGAAAATCTTCAATCCACACAAGTACATCGGAGCGAGTTATAATGGTTTTTTAGCTCTGAGTCACTACAACGAGGTGTGGATGTTTGCTGTCTGATGAAGATATCTGCTGGTCAAGAGTTTGCTTTAATTTTCTTCCAACTTCTGGAAGCTCTTGAGTCATTCCAAAGAAAAAAAAAAGCTCTAAGCCAAAAACCAGGAGACCTTTTATTCTGCTGCTTTTATCTCTGTTTTCACCTGCTTCCTGTTTTAATGCTGCTCCGACATGAATGACGAGCTGAGGCTGAGCTGGGCTTTACAGCAACTCTGTGTGTTGAAAACAACACTGCTGTGGGATCTGAACAAAGACTTTGTTAATTAAAGAAAAGCTGTAAAGTTGCTGTCTTCTTGTCATGAATTTTGTGGGGTCTGGGATTTAGATTCTTCCATTTGTACTTCCACATGAGGGTCCTGGGTCCTGTCCTGGTGTGACTGGGGAGATGGCCCTTAAAGGAGACGGTCAGACGAGATGACAAGGCCAATATGAATCTGTTTTCTGATGAAAAATGTGTGATGTTCTACAGGAGCAGCTTTAATGAAGGATCTTTGATCGTAGGTTAACAACACAAAACTCAAATATGAAACTGAAATTCCATAAACAGGAATGTTCAGGACAAAAGACTAAAAAGATACAAGTGAAGAATGATTAGAGGAGTGTCATAGATATTTATCAGAGAATGTGGTTGAACCAGACTGTCAGAACAAGAACATCTGCTCTGAGAACTTCAGTTTAAAAGCAAATTAAAGATCCACAGCACTGACAAAGTCATTGGTCTGTGTACTTCTATAAGTTTAAGGATATTCATCTTTCCTTCCCTCATCCGTCACATCAAAACTAAAGGAAAAGAAACAAAGAGAAGAAAAGATGAATGCCTTTCCTCGCCACAGCAGCAGAGCAACACGATAAGAGTTTGTGTTTGCTGATAGAAAACAAGATTGATTCTTGAGAATTCCATTAGAAGAAGAAATACTTTTTCAATGTCTGGTCATTTTGGATTCTAGTAAAATCATTCAGAGGATGTGTTCATCTAATGTCACTCACTGAGAAATGACAGAACATTCTTCTTTTTTACTCTTTAATAAACTTTGAACGCTGTTCAGAACATATCTGCATTTTCTTACTGTCTGGCCGATCTACTCCTAAAAATCTGCTCTATTTTCTCCAACTTAGCCTTAGTTTAAATAATGGGCTACTCAGGAGATGTGGAGTCAGGTCAGGGCAGGCCAGGAGCAGCTGTAAACAAAGATGTTACAGAATAAGGACATTGTTAATAATAATGTACTGTTTACTTTGCCTTGATATCTAAATCATGCAACAAAAATGACTGTGACTGAGCTGCTCCTGGCATGACATGAAATACTATTTCCTCACAGCAGAGCCAAGCATTCAGTTTCTTTTAGAAATGATTTTATTAGTAGCCTCCTCATTGTGTTTGGGGTCATGGGTTGTATGTGTTATTGGTTGGGAGGGGGGAGGGTGGGTTGGGTTTTTATTGTGTTTTTGCTTTTGTTTTGGTTTTAAATGTAAAGCGCTTTGAGTTACGCCAAGAATGAGAAGCACTTTTTCTAAATCAAGTTTGATTTGACTTAAATATAACAGAGGAAAGTCATTGACGCTTTCTAACCAGAGCGACATCTCATTGCAAAAAAAAAAAAAAACGTATGAAAGGTGCACGCGCGTGTAAGTGTAGGGTTGTGTGTGTGTGAGAGAGAGTTTGACTGTATCAGAGAACTGGACCGAGTGTGTGTGACGTCACCCATCGAAAACCAAATGAAGTCACTTCAGTGGCCATTTTTCTGTGATACGGTTGCTGCTGAGACGTCAGTCACCGTGAATGGTCTGAGTCAACAATGCTTTCTTTCTTTTTTTAACATTACTGAGCAAACAGATCAGAGCTGAAGGCCTCTTGTGTTGGACAGATGTTTCTGTTACAACAGGGGGCTATACAACTTCTGACAAACATACTGTAGGCACCAAAAATCTTCGCACACAAACATGTCAACATGCAGACAATACAACTACAGTGCACGTGCACATTCTTATGTATACATACCAAGAGGTCAGGACCCTCCATCACACCGTTTCTCTTCCCCACAAGGCGCTGGTGTCACTTTCTCACCATGACGTCCTCCTCAGTCTTCCACCATGACTGCACGTGAGGACGAGCATCTGGGCTCTGATTGGCTGAAGCTGCTCTGCTGTCTATGACGGCCCCCACACATCGTAACGGGGGGGGGGGGGGGGGGGCAGAATAATCTTGCTTCTATTTTCAGTCACTGCTTCAGTCCTCCGTCACGAACAGAGTGGGTGCGCGTGGGTGTGTCTTTTTTTTACCCAGCACATTGTGTGTCTTGAGTGTTTAGAGATGTGGTTTTTTCAGGCTTTTGTGGAACCATGAAATCACCCCCACATCGATCTGTTCCGCTCATTAATTTATTCATTCTTCATTTCCCGCTCTGTCCTTTTCGGGGTCATGGTGCAGCCGGAGCCTAACTCCTGGCAAAGGCAGGGTCCAATTTGGACTGGTCGCGAGTCTGTCGCACATCCATTTAGAGTGACCAGTGAACATATGAAGCATGTTTTCACCTGGGAAGAAGCCGGAGAAAATTCACGCATGCAGGTGGAGATCATGCAAGCTCCACATGGAAAGGTCCCGCAGTGGTCTGGTTTCAGGCCCCCCAGCCGGGACTTGAACCGGCAACCTTCCTGCTGTGAGGCGCCACGCCTGCGGTACAGCTCGTCTTTGCATTGCATGATAGGAAATGTTTGATTCTGAACTTTTTCCAGTGATCTTTGCGGTTTTACATGTCATGTTATGTAATGTCCCCCCGGATGTGAAGTTACGCTCAGAACAGTGCGTTTGGCGCACGCGGCTCCTCTCGTCTCCGCACGCGCGCGGACAGCCCTCCCCGCGGCTGCATCCGTTCATTCGTTCTCCGCCGGAGAGGAGCGCCATGGACCCCGTTCTGGCTGCAGGGATGCCGGAGCCGCTCGCAGGAGGACAGACGCTGATCCGGCGGAGGCGCGGAGCTCGGCGGAGAAGGCGGAAGGAGATCCTCGCCGTCCGCGTGTGCATCGCGGGGGTCGTGTTGGGGCTGGCCGCTGGGCTTCGCTCCGTGTCTTACGGAGCAGGTGGGGCTCTTTGAATATTTTGATCCGGGCTCTATAAGAGAACGCGGCGTTCGCGTGCAGTCTACGCAAACAGAGGTAGCTGCGCAGACGTAGGCGGCTGCAGATCAGTCGCTCGTGCAGATGCAGATGTGGTTTGAGCCCCTTCTGTCAGAGCTCAGATCAGCAGGTATTCAGATTACGTGGCGCTCTGCTCTTGTGAGAACCATCAAGCTGCAGATATCAGGGCTTGATGGAGGAACAAATGCATGCAGCTGCTGTCAGGTTCTCAGGACGTGGTGTCAATCTTGGATTTGATTGAGTCGTTTCTGTGTTTTTCTGTCTCAGTCACGAGAGTAGGGGGGGGGGGGGGGGGGGGACGTTAAGATCTTGGAGAACAGTGGTCAGTTCAGTTATTGTAGAGAGACTTCAGTCTCCTGGTATTCCCATCAGCAGTCCCATCAATCAGGGGCGTCACTAGGTTTTAAGAACAAGGGGGGCTTAGCCCTCAAGAGATAACCACACTATAAATTCTGAAAAAAGGTAGCGCATTTGTTATCATCTGTGCAACATTTCCCTGTTTGCTAGTTCCCTGGTAGCTTTTCCATCCAACAACACTGTCCTTATGTTTGTGCTATCCCACCCTTTCCAAAGACGACTAAAGCTTTCTCCCAATTCTTGAAACCACGACTGACTATACCATCATGTTTGATGTTTTTGAAAAACACTATATGGGAAGCAGAAAGCTGGATTGTGGTTGACTAAATATTCTAATTAAATGTGCTTTACAAACCAGCTGTGGTGAAATGTTGGCTTCTGTGTACCAAAATGATCATGTGGGTAGTCTTTAGCTTTACCAGTCTGGGCCCTGTGTCTTTGTCCCCTAAATCAAATCTTATAGTGGAATGAGTTGCTGCAGCAGCTTCATCATTTTCCCTCTCTTGGTCTGTTTGCTTTCCTTCTCCTTGAATACTCAGCTCTTCCTCTGCCTCTTCATCCACCTGCTGCAGCTCTTTTGTCTCTCCTTCTTTCTGACCCTTCAAGAAACATGAACACATATTGAATTCATAACTGATCCAACATAGAGGCTGATGTCATGACTTTTGCTCACAAATCACAGTAATTTGTTGCTCTCAAATATTTTGAAGGTACACAGATTACATTTTTGGGCACACATGTAACTAAAATATTTGCAATTTAAAGTCCTGAAAAACACGAGTCAGTTACTTGAGTTGAAGTAATACTAAAATGAAGTCAAAGCTCAATTTTCAAAAATGTTTAAAAGGACAGCACAGTCAAACACAAAAGGCCAGACAATGATATCAACAACAAAAGCAACAATACAATCATGTTTGAAAGGAAGCAGGCAGCATTGCTTATTTTAACCTGCTCCTTAGATATCAATCATGATATTGTACAGTAACAACCATCATCATCTACATGAGAAACAAAAGTAGCTTCAAACCCTTAAGAATAATGTGTTGTTGGTCATTTGAGAATCATTTTGCCAAAATTATACAGTCAGTGAAATTATATATCATAAATTGTCCATATCAATTGCTTATGACAGTTTTTAAATGCAAATACATGTTGACACTCCTGTAGTTTCAGCTCCAAATTACTCCACACACGGAGACACAAATCCTCAATGGGTTTTCTGTACCATCTGAAGTTTGAATTTTCCTGTTCTTCTTAATTTATGAGAATTGTCTCTTACTATGAATCATTTCTAGATATTATTTAGTAATTTATTATTATATGATTTTTTATGTATAGTATTTGTTATGTGTGATAACGAACTAGGAGCTGTCATTTTAGTCATTTTGATTGTAAAAAAAAAAAAA
>BSAI01000161.1:412823-434820 GCA_036245035.1 Adrianichthys oophorus
ACGCACAAACCTAAAGTTACGCACAGATCAAGAATTATGCATTTCACTTATTTCACTCCATAGAAATCCAGCAAACATACAGTATTCATGGAGCTCCCTGTATGAGTTTTTTTCTGGTTTGCTGTGCTTTGAGGTGTTGTGTTTTTGTAAAGAGCCCCCTTGTCTTTCTGGGGGTCACAGTCTTTAATATTTGCTGCTTTCATTCCTTTTTTTTTTTATTTACTGCTTTAACGGTTTGTAGGATGCATGTGTAGGCGTGTATGTTTCTGTAGTTTAAGCGTTTCATCTGCCATCATAAGATGTGTACTTATGATAAAAGATATTTGTCCGCTATAAATGCAATCTATTTGATCCTAATCAATTTAACCGTACGTGCACTCAAAAATCTCTGCATTCTGCTTATTTCCTGTTCAAGTAGAGCGTGAACAAAGTATTACTATGTGCACAACTTTGGAAGCAATAATAAATGCAACATTTAGTTTTATATTTAACTTTTCTGTTTGAATCCTACTTTTCTTTGTCTTGAATACAGAATTTACCATGTAAACTTACTGTCAAAAAAATACTGTATATATCCCTGTGACATATTTTTGACAGTAAGTTAACAGGGAAAATGCTGTGGGGTAAGGAAACTGTCAATAAGAGACTTATTCATAAAGACAAAGTTGTGCACAAATGTACATCTTGTGCACAGCTTTGCAGAAAAAATATGAACACAACCTTTAGTTTTATGTTTCACACGTCTGAATCTGACTTTTCTTTGTCTTGAATATGAATTTCTCCTGTTAAAAATACGTCACGGGGTCACAGGCAAAAACATAACTCCCAGAGCAGTAATCCTATCCCTATCATACCCATAATCATATTGATCCCCTGGCAGGAAAATGACCTTGATACCGTACAGCTGTTGGACAGGACAAGTAAAAAAATAAATAAATAAAAAAATAAAATAAAAAAAAAAAGATATAAACAGCCAAGTCCGGCTGTTTTCTTTTTTTTTTTTTTTTTGCCAGGTGACATCAGCGGAACAAAAAAACAATGAAACTGACCCAGAACTGGTGGCAGGTAGCTCCAAGTTAGCTTAGCCGTTTTGGTTTCGTTATCCTCTGATTATAAACTAATTTCAGCAGACATGTTTTTATTTTACACTGAATGAGTGGAGTCGTACGTCTGCTACGTCTTTCTATTCTGTTTTCCACTTCTGGTTCTAAAACCACCCTCTGCTGCATTGTTTACACGATCGCCTGTTGGAGCCTGAAAACCAGAAAAAGCGGCTGGAGATCACTGTTTTTTTTATCTATTTTATGCAATTTTCAACAGAGCTATAGCTATCAAGATAATGTTCTCATTGTTGGATCAATACAATTCCTAAAAGTTCTATTTTATTTAATTTTTTTTTGACAAATAAACTTCAACACGCACGCAGAGTTTGAAGAATCGATGCTCCGGGACTCGATGTTTATGCCTGTGACCACATGACATATTTTTAACCCTATTTTGGGGGGTTTTGCCAGAAAGACGAACGATGTGCTTAACATCATTTATAGTGACTCTGGGTAGCTTCAAAAGACATCTTGTTCACTCAATATACCCCGCTATTTCTATGTGAACAACATAATGATTGAGCAGAAGCAGGTTGTGCATAGAGCCCATTAGTTTAATTCCAGCTAATTCTGAAGCAGAGAAAAGCAGCTTTGCAGTGATATATAAGACTGTACAGTGGTGAAGTGTTTAAAAATCAACATAAACCAGCTGATTCTGTCATTAGTAATGTGTTGCATACATTGATGAAAAGTCAATACACAAAACCGCTTTTCTTTGCGCCAGAACCAGAGGATTCACATTAGTTGCTTAAACAGGGGTGTCCAAATCCGAGCCTTGAGGGCCAGTGTCCTACATGTTTTCCAACTAACCTGAATTGAAACTTCTTATTGGCGAAACACACCTGATCCAGGTAATCAACAGCAAATAAGACAGGATTTCAGGAAAACCAGGAGGAGGCCGGCCCTTGAGGCCTGGGTTTGGGAACCCCTGGCTTAAACAGTCGTGGAGTTACAGTAACTCAAGGAGGGTGTTTTGTTTAGGTGTTGCCGGCGACATCACTGGTGTTAAAGGGTTCATCTGAATCAGTAAATACTGAGAGTTCAGCTCTGTGTCGCCCCCTGCAGGAGGTCTGCTGAACAAACTGAAGTGGCTGCTGGCCTGGCCCCTTAGCCTGCTGTTCTACCTGACCATCCCAAACTGCTGCTCCCCCCGCTGGGAGAAGTGCTTCATGTTGTCCTTCGTGTCCTCCACCCTATGGATTGCGGGTCTTTCCTACATCATGGTCTGGATGGTATGAAGAGAGGCCCCAGAAGCTCTGTTGATGACACTTTGAAGAAACAGGATTCATATTTGAGGGGATGAGGACTCAAAGCAAAGTTTAGGGGGGTTCCGGGTGGTTCCGCAGACACCTCCTTGAGCCCAAACAATCTGTAAATGTGAACACTGCCTCCCTGGTTATTCATTATTAACCTGTATTTAACCAGGATATTCCCATTGAGATTAAATTCCTCTTTTGCAAGGGAGTCCTGGCCAAGAGGCAGCTACAGTCAGTGTCCCACTCACAGACACATGAAAACACAAGGATAGGAAAACAAAACCTTCATAACAAATTAAAATACTAAAACATATAACAGTGAATCATAAAAATAGTGAAATCAGTGATTAAGAGAAACAGCTACAGTATTGGGTGGAATTCTCTGTTTTGTTAAGCTTTGCCTTTAAAACACTTAATGATGACAGTTTAGTCTGTCTCTAACATTTTTGTAAGATGTTCCAGGTCTTGGGTGGGGCATCCACAAAATCTTTCTTCCCAGACTGTGCAGGAAAATGGGGCAACAAGCAACAACTGATTGATTGATCATAGGGAGTGAAGGTTTTTGAGTGGATGTAGGGAGGCAGTAATCCAGCCAAAGATTCATAAATGAAAATGTACCAATGGTACTGCATCCTAGTGGAGAGAGATAACCCGTACACTCGTTTGTACAGTTCACAATGATGCAACTGCCTTGCAGTTGGCTTTGAATCGTAAAGAGGAATAGTAAACACTGTCCAGCATTTGAGGGCATGAGGAAGAGACATTCATATAAAAAGATCACCATAGCACAGATAAAAAACAAGTTGCATTTATTAAATATTTTTTATTACAAATTGTTTCAATAAAAGAAACCCACAGTCAGTTTTTATCTTCTTTAGAAAAAGATTTTAATGAGAGGTTTAAAACTGAGGGAGTCATCAGTTAATACACCAAGGTACTTGAACTCCTGAACCACTTCAGTAACGTCTCCTTCAGTTGTAGTGACTACTGGAATATTAGGAGGGATTTTTATTGTAAAACATTAGCTTAAACTTCTCAACATTAAGAACAAGTTTTATCTGAAGAAGTTTTGGACAGCAACAGAATCTTTCTGTTGAATTTCTGTGACCTCAGTGAGAGATGATCCACTGCAATAAATAACAGTGTCATCAGCATAGAAGTGCAAGTTAGTTTCTGAGGCATTTTGACCAATGTCATTAATATAGAGAAAAAATAAAAGAGGGCCTAAAATGAAAACCCTGTGACACTCCTTTTTGGATGATGACTAATTCTGAGCAAGTGTTTTCATTTTTATTAAGTTGTGTTCTGTTTTGTAGGTAGTTTGAGAAACAATCGACCACATGTTCTGAAAGTCCATCTCTAAATAATCTGTCTATTAAGACAACATAATCAACTGTGTCAAAAACTTTAGCTCCCAAAAGGCTAATAGGCACATAAAGTAAAAAGGTCAGTTTCCACTGTGAAAATGTGGTAGGCTTAGGTCAATTAGCTCCAGTAGAACTCCGCTAGATGAGGCTGGAAATTTACAAGAGGATGTAGCAGGTAGCTCTGGGAAAACTCACTTGGATAAAGCCAGTTTGCTTTAGGAAGAGATAGCAGGCTCAGAGGGAGGCCAGTTAGCTCCCGAAGAACTCAGCTGAGTCTGAACCTGATGTAACAGTCTCAGGCCCAATTACTCCAGGAAGATATATTGTAGCAGTTGGTTCTTTGAGAAGTCAGCTTGGTCAAGCTGGTTGTCACCAGGGGCATATGGCAGTCTCAGGACCGAGAAGCTCCAGGAGGCCTGGTTAGCTCCAGGAGAGTGCAGTCATCAAGGTCCATCCAGAATCCATTAGATTTGTTAAATAATTTACAAAATACTAAGCACTGTGATGAATATATCAAGGTTTCATTTAAAACATTCCTTAAAAAGTTGTAAAATGCTTAAAAAACACAAAGAAACAGGACACAAACAGCACATGCTGCCATCTTGGAAAAGCAAGTTCACTCTCAAAGGACACTTCCTGTATAAAAACGCTGAGGATGTTCATGTGGAGAATGCTTCATTTCTGCTTCAGGTTAAGTGACCCATTTATGGGTTAATTTCCCCAGAAAGCCATTATCTACCAGTTATAGGGATGGGAGTTCAATTCCGGGCTCTTCCTTTTTCCTTATGAAAAAAAACATATTTCTCAAGATATTGAGCAACAATATATTCCATATATGGAAGTAATATATTTTTTAGTATATTGAAATACTGCAATTATTCCTGTTTTCATATATGGTTATATACCATGCAAGAGATTGTGATTTATGTTGACATTTCCCACAATATACTGACTGATATACTCTGTAATATATTTTATTATGTCCCACAATATCATCTAACACAAGTCATATATTTAAAGAGTCATTATAATTATTTATTACAAATATTTTGGATAAGTAATATATTATCATTATCTATATATGTCATCATATACCTTAACACAGGGCTGCTTATTCCTGGTCCTCGGGATCTACCACCCTGACTGTTTTCAAGATCTCCAAGCCCTGCCAGCTGCTGATTAGCTCAGTCAGATGTCTCCACATTCTGACTGAATGAACGCACCATCCAGATAATGATCCAGGTAATCAGCAGCAAGCAGTGCAGGAGAGCTGCAAAACAGGCAGGGTGGTAGATCCCGGGGACCAGGAATAAGCAGCCCTGCCTTAATATAAAACATAATATATCCCTGACTTATCTGATGTATGATATATGTTAAAAATGCAAAGCTGTAGCTATGACTGAAATATTTTCCTTTTTTGGCTATGTAAATATTTATTTAGTATTACAGTCAATGACATTGAAGTTATAGAAATGATTACATCGCCATATGTAGCATGTCCAAATGGTCGAGTTTGCGCCTCTCTGGCCTGAACTGGCTGTGTTTGTTAGGTAACGGTCATTGGTTTCACTCTGGGCATTCCTGACGTGATCATGGGCATCACCTTCCTTGCAGCTGGCACCAGCGTTCCTGACTGCATGGCCAGCCTGATTGTGGCACGGCAAGGTAATCCAAGGAAGACGGCTTTGTTTCCTGACAGTTTGGAATGTGCTGGAGTGCTTCCTGATTTTCTCCTGTCCTGTCACATTTCCATGTGTGTGTTCAGGGATGGGAGACATGGCGGTCTCTAACTCCATTGGCAGTAATGTGTTTGATATCCTGGTGGGGCTCGGTCTTCCGTGGGCCCTAAAGACTTTGGCCATCAACTATGGCTCAGACGTAAGTCTCACCTTCATCTTGAATTTAACGCCAGGCTCCGCCTTTTGACTACAACACTTTGTTTTACGTCCTGAACAAGGTGGTCAAAGAAAAGAGTTTTGAATAGATTTTTTTTATAATGGCTCAGATGATTGAGAAGTGCAACATCCGATTTATCAGGACAACATCAGGACCACAGTCTGAAATCCGACTTCTGCAGTTAGAGCCACAAATCAAAGAGTTTTGTGAAATCTGACTTGACCTTCTTCATTCTCTTTGTTCTTACTCAGAAGTAGCCAAAGAGCTGTCAGCAGGAACTGATGCAAAAGAAAGCTCCACCAAGATCTGTTGGGAATCAAAATACTTCATGAGCTAGTTTTTAGCTCCATATTCACTAATCAGGGCTGAAGATTGGAAGAGCTGTTAGTTTCTGACCTTGAACACAGAAAAAAAGCATCAGCTCATCTGGAGCAAGACTGAATCCTCTGTGTCTTCTGCAGATCAAACTCAACAGCAAAGGGCTCATCTTCTCAGTGGGGCTTCTGCTGGGGTCTGTGTTTCTGACTGTGAGTTTCCAGCTCTCATACTGCTGTTTTCTGCATCAGTTAAAAAAAACCCATCTCTCTGCCTCTTGAAACATCTCTCCTCTCCTCTGGTCGTCAGGTCCTGGGGGTCCATCTGAACAAGTGGACTCTGGACAAACGTCTGGGAATCTCATGTCTCCTGCTTTATTTGGTCTTCTTGTGTTTCTCCTGCCTCATCGAGTACAACATCTTCACCTTTGTTAACTTGCCGACCTGCCAGGATAACTGAGACACACCACTTACACTCACACACCAACGCACAGACACTCCCCTTGTGAAGTCCCCCTCCCCATTTTAAAACGCAGCATCTCCAAAGCGTTTCCTCACAGATGTTTGCTGGACCTGGACTCAGTGAAGAACATCCAGCTGATGATGCTGATTGTGAGGCCGTCCTTGTGATATGAAGCATCTGCGGCGGCTTGTGCCAGAGAATGCTCTGAAGCATGGTGGTGCTTCAGCTCGTTTTCTTCTGAGGCTGAGGGCAAAGCTGCAAGACCTCTTTGACGAAGACATTTTGGGAGTGGAGCAGATCTGCAGGGTTCACTGACTTGATGTGGTATGGGGAAGTTTTAATGTTGGTCACCTGGAGTCCTAGTTCTTCTGCATGTTTGTTGTTCTTCATGGGGTGTTGCTGGACCTCAGGCACTTCTGATTTGTGGATTAGTTATAACAAACTAGAGACAATGGACCGTTGAAAAGGGCGGCCATCAATGTTTTGTGTTTCATGTGTAAATATTGATGTTTACAAAGAGCAGCTTTGGATTTCTGATGTGCAATAAGCTTCGATCTGAATTTTGAGTGACAGTCTGCTGTAAAGAAACTGCTGTGCGATATGAAAAACACTGGAACAGTCGGTGGAATCCTCCGTTTGTGATGAGCGCAGTAAGGGAGCGGGCATGAGCACACCAGCAAGCACACTGATGATTTCTAGCAATCAAAGAAGCACTTTTTTATAGCAATGATGGAGAGTCAGTTACGAGCAAACATTTTATACAAACAATCCTGCAAAATTACAGCAAACTCAAAATTATGAAAAAGTTCTCATTTGAACAAAACCCTGGACAAGGCTGCACAGTGGTTAGCGCTCTGGCCTCACAGTGAGAAGGTCCTGGTTCAAAACCTGGCTGGGTCCTTTCTGTGTGGAGTTTGCATGTCTTCCCCGTACATGTGTGGGGTTTTCTCTAGCTCCCCCCCCCCCCAGTCCAGAAACATGCTTTATAGGTTGATTGGTGACTCTAGAAATGCCTATGTATTCCCTCATGTGCATTATACCAGGATTCATCTTCAGAACCGGCTGAAACCCTTTTGAGGTCATGGGGTAACTGGATCCCGAAAGGGCTTCAGCTGGTTCTGAAGAGAAATGGATGGATTGTTCACCCAGTGTGCACATGAGAGAACATTTGACTTCCATCTGATGTTCTGAGTATGTCAGCATCAGGGATGGAAGTTTTATGAGACAAATGTCACAAATGGCTCTCAATCTTAATAAATTTATATTCAAGAACATCCATCCCAGTCCTCTCTTTGCTCTTCCAGGAGAATACCAAGGTGTTCCCAGACCAGCTGAGAGATCATTTCTCCAGCAGGTCCTGGGTCTCCTGCTGGTGGGACACGCCCATAAGACCTCAGTATGACGGTGTTCTCCCAAGATGTTCAAACTTCTTCAGCTGCTCCTCTCCTTGTGAGGGGGGCAGGAAATCCAAGGTCCTCCTGTATGTCCGAGCTTCACCTCTCATCTCTCTAAGGAGACCCCCCCGCAGCATGGGTGCTCCGGCAAACTGAGAGCTTTGTTTTCAGGCTCAGATCTCTGCAGCATGTGAGACCAGAAACAGGTCCACATCAGCGCAGATGAAGATCGGATTCATCACTGTGAACAGAACAGAGAAGCTGCAGGCTCCTGAAACACCTTCATGTTTACGCTAGAGTTTTATACACAACACTATTTATTATTTAAGAAAACCGATATTGTAGAGAATTCTTATCAGGGAACTTTTGTATTTTTTTATTTTCCAGTTATTTAAAGATGTTGGTATGTTTGTAATGACTTGATTTTAACTCGTAACTGTTTTGTTGTTTGTTTTTTTACCATATTACAAAAGTGTTTGCTTCCGATGAGTCCAGCTGCGTTCCAAAGGTTGCATCAGTTGGAGTGACATTTATGGACGTGCATATGAAAATGCATGTACAGTGCAATAAACACCATGATGTTGTGGGCTCAAATAGACACATTTACATTGTAGTGATTACCCTATTACCCCACAGCAAGAAAGTCCTCGTTCAATTCTCTGCGGGGTTGGATGAAGATGGATGGATGGATGGATGGATGGATGAACCACTTTTCTTAAAACTGTGTCTGAGTGAAAGTTGCTTTTTATTTCTTGAGGTTTTTTTACAGTTGAAAACTAAGAACACTAAGAGCAGGTTTTGTCACTGCTGTCAGTGGGCGGAGCGTCATCTTTAAGTCAAAGCACCATCATGCTCTTGTGCACGTCACAGTGCATGTGCTTGAACCAGGTTGAACGCACAAAGCATATTTTCAGATGATGGCCTGCAGGGGGCAGCAGAGAGTTCCCTGCAGAAACCTGACATTCTGTTTACCCTCAAGGAGCTCACACAAGGAACTATCACTGCTCAGGTGGGGGCAGACTCATTAAACTGTACCGGGCAGGGGGGTGGGGCCTGAAGGCTAGAGCAGGGGGACGAGGGCGGCTGATCAATGATGGACACACGGCGGAAAACAAAGTGAAAGGGAGCTGTGGATGGATTACTATGCAGCTCAGCCTTCAACTTTTGGGGGTGGGTGTCTGGCGCCAACTGCTGGCTGTTGCCCCCCATGACCAAAAAAAGCCCGTAGCTCTCTGGATTGAGCACCTTAAACTTGAGGGCACACAGTTGACACACTTCCTCCACGGTGACATAGGGCCGCACCTGCAGAGTCTTGGCTGTGCAGCCGCTGTCCAGCTCCTGCAGCGCCACACGCAGGTAATTCTGGAGGGGGGGAGTCAGAGGAAAAAGAAAGGCTGAGGAGGAAACCGTAAAAAGGCTGATGATCCAAGAAACATGTCTGTTAGAAGAACAGCTCTGCAAGCAGAGAAAAGATTCAACATGACTGTCAGGAAAAACTTGGTCTCTTCTTGGCTTTGATGGTGGAGCTGGATAACCTGTGAGAGGAGCTGCTGTCCTGTTTTATGACATTTCAGAGGTTTTCGGAGAGGTTGTGACTGCAGGGGGGTGACTTCAGTCTGAAGTTCGCCACTAAAGTTTCAGGACATTTCCCACTGCAGATGTCCCTACATTCAGATTCTTTCAGTGCTGCAGAGGATGCAGATTCTTCTGTTCATTTTTTGTCCTTTGGAGTGACTGAGCAGCTCCTCCTCTATGAATATCTCTCTGATCTTTCTTTTCCAGCTTCTTGTTTCTCTTTTGTATCAAATCCAAAGCGAGACAACATTTTCCATAATTTATCAACATTCAGAGGGAATTTAAAGGGCCTATTCCTTTAAGAAGAAATGGATCACTTTACTTTAGTTACTGGATTCAAATTGTTAATAAATTCGTTTTCTTATTATTTATTTAAAAAAAAGTAATTCTCCACTCGTTAGTTTAGTTCAATTTGTTATACTTCTTCTCAAGGGAAAAAGAGCTTTGTGTATTAAACAGGGCTTCTTTGAAAAAGAGATTGTTAATCTCAACAGGACTTCCCTGGTTAAAAAAAGGTAAACAAATAAAATAAACTACAGTGCAACCGGAAAGTATTCCCAGCGCCTCACTTCTTCCACATTTTATGATGTCACAGCCTCATTTCAAAATGGATTAAATCCGTTTTCTTCCTGAAAACTTCTTTGAAAAACATCCCATAATGACGACGTTGAAAAAGTTCTTTTGAAATTGTTGCAAATGTCTTAAAAATAAAAACCTGAAAATGACATGTCCGGAAGTATTCCCAGTCTTTACATGAAGCTCCAAAGTGAGCTGAGGTTTCTTCTGTTTCCACTGATGAGTCTTCAGATGTTTCAGCTGCTTCATTGAAGCCAACCTGTGGTCAATCCAGTGGATTGGACAGGATTTGGAAAGGTACGACCGTCTACATGAGGTCCAGGTTTGACAGTGCAGGTCAAAGCACAAACCAAGCATGAAAGAACAGGAATTGTCTGTAGACCTCAGAGAATACTTTTAAGCAATTACCTTTTGCAAGGTATGAACATGGTTCAAGACATAACCTGGTTTCATCTGAATTCACAACATATGTGGTCAATGCTACAGCTCAAAGTCAGATGTAGAAAAAAACTGCTAAATTTATCTCCATCAAATCTGAAACTAAGCCAGTCTTTTGAAACACAAAGAACTATTAAAAGCTTCCATGTTCATTTTGGCTGACTTTACAGTGGGCATCAAAAGTTTGGGCACCCCAGGTAAAATTTTCTATCATTGTGCATTTAGAACCAAAGGAAAGATTGAAAAATCTCCTAAACCCATTAGTTTACAGATGAGACGTTCTTTTAATATGTCAAAAAACAGGCTTTATGTTCATCATTTACCCTTTCAAAATAACAGAAAACAAAATAATGGTCTATGCAAAAGTTTAGGCACCCTGCAGAATTTATTCTATGCACCGCTCCCTTCAGAAAAGCTGAGACTTAGTGTATCAGCTTTTTTTTTTTTTTTTTTTTTTATTATTCTTCGTTTCATTTAACCAAGAGAAAATGTCTGAGCTTACTAAACCAAAGTGACAAAGTAACGAGGGTTTTTATTCTCCTTAAATTGTAATTTATCACCGAAATTTTAACTGTAATTTCTAACATTACTCCGTTACTGACAAAAGTTACAGTACATTTGCTGACCAGAGCTCCATGCAATGGACTGTTTACGTGGTGGCGTGCACGTGTGTGCATGTTTCGCAGACCAGAGCTCCCTGCTCTAATCCGGTCTCCCCACAGAGCTTCTCTGCAGCAAACGAGAACACGGCAGCAAAACGATAGCAGTGCCAGGTCCTTCTAAACACCCCCAGAGTGAGGAGGGTTGATCAGTCCACCAGCCCGCTCCAATCTGCGGCTGTTTGGAAGCTCCACTCTCCACACCCAGGCAGCAGACTCTGCTTGCCCCAGAGAGCGGGCGGAGAGCTGATCATCTCCGTCCGCTCTCTGGGTGGACCTCACGCTGCCTACTTGTGGAAGAGAGAAGGTGCTGCAGGGAAAGAGCAGCAGCGTGGGAGCGATGAGAACAAAGAAACTTTAGTCATGAGGGCTTTAAAAACGCCTATTTAGACTTTTAGATAGTTTCATATTTAGTGAGATCATTTAGGTAATATTATAAGACAATTTTATATGAATTATCACCAGATATTATTTACAATCGAATTTCAAGACCCAGCATTCCAGCAGCATTTAAACGTACCACTGACGCACGAATCTGGGAGGCGTGAAAAGAGTCTCACATCAGATTTATGTGTAAATGCGGTTTTGAGTGTGCGCAAAAAGTGATCGTGTGTAATAAATAAAGATTGTGTGTGTAGTTAGTTTCAAGTTGTAATTTTAAGTTGTGCATGTGAAAATTTTTTTTTATTTTGTCATTTTTGTACTTATGCACAAAATGTATTGTATGAGTTACAAATCTAGAAATAACGTGCACACAAATCCAAAGTTACACACAAATCAAGAATTACGTCTGCACAAATCAGGGTGTTACTATTTTCTCTCCATAGGTTTGCACGTGAGCCTCGTGAGTGTGCACAGGGGTTTTAACAGGTCAAGTGTCAGACTCACCTGGAAGTCCTCGATGGAGGGAGTGGGGCGCTGGGCAGTGCGCCTGTGGTGCCACTGCCTGAGCGTGTTCTTGGTTTCTGAGCTCAGAACTTGGGCAGCCTGCTCCTCCTGGAAGTTCTTGATCAGAGACAGGGCTCCGTAAGTGCTGGTCAGGTAGTACCCCCCTGCATATTAGCCAACAGCCAGGTGAGGACACATGGAAGCACACATTGAGACTCCACCAGAGCTGCTCCCCCCAAAGTGAAGAAGAACCTTCTCCGTGCAGCAGCGAGGGATCCAGCAGCTCCATCATGTACAGGACCTGGTTGTCCAGCTCGGCGAGGTCACACTGGGCCAGAGTGTAGGTCAACATCGGCAGGAAGTCGTCAGCACCACACAGACGACCTGAGGACAGGGGTGGGGGTCAGATTCACCTCCATGTCAGAAACTCTGTAGAGGTCAGGACCTCACCTGCAGCATTCTCCATCAGGGTGTAGATGAGCTTGCAGACGCTCAGCAGCACCCTCACCTTCTCCTCTGGGGAGTACAGTGCAGACATGTTGAGGAGCTTGGTCCTGATTTTCTCTATGGCCACGGCATCGGGGGGGCACATGTCAGCAACCCCCATCTCCTGTGGCTGCAGGGCCTTGGCTAGAGACAGGTTCTCCTTCAGCTGCTGCCACGCCCCGCTGCGCACCTGGAAATCCTGCAGGGCAGCGCTCACCATTGGCCTCAGAGGTTTCAGCACGCACTTATGCATGGCTCTCTCCAGAACATGGTCTGGGGGGGTAAAAAACACAGCTCTGATTACCACAGAATAAGTTCTTTGAAACATTAGTGTAAAGGCTGAATAGCTTTGATCCTCCTGGCAGAGATGTTTGGGACAACAGAATCTGTTATTTCACATGTTCAAACATTTAGGATGCCACTCTTATTGGGAGGGGGGTGTCAAAAACTGAGCTGGAATCGCAGAAGCTAAATCTAACAATCACAGACAGGCAGGAGACCAAGGCAAAGCCTTTGTCCTTAGATGTTTTTAGATTTATGAGCTTCCTGACTGCAAACGGACAAGAGGAGGAGCAGCACAAGGATGAAGATCACACCATTTTGGACGTGTTTGTGTGTGTGGGGGGGGTCAAATCCTGTCTCAGATTGGAGCACCAGATTCAGAAGGAGAACTCATTACCACAGTTGTCCTCACCGAGTCACCCCCCGAGAAAAACAGGCTCATTCACTAAACAGGCACAGTGTGTGATTCAGATGGTTTCAGCGCACGGGCCGTCTGAGGAATTGCTGATGCATGCTGCTGCACATACGTGCACGCCTCACCTTTTTAAAGAATCACTGGAAACTGTGAGGAAAATCAGGGGGAATCAGAGGGGACATGGGGGTTTTCGTGACCCACTCTGCTGCCTGTGTGGGTGCTGATGCACGTGGCCTTCAGAGCTCCGACATTCAGCTGGATGTTAACAACAACGTCCTTGTGTTTGTCATCTCCGTGCAGAGCTCTGGATACAGTGAGTGGATGTGTCGCTGTCAGTGGAAGGAGAGACTGAACACATGTATGTAGCAAACAAATGAAGAGTCACTTTTCAGCTACACTTAAAATGGAATCATTTAGATTACAACGTTTATTTAAATGGATTCAATCATGTTCTTTTAGGTTTTATTTCTGAATCAAACAGACATGAGTGGAAATCCAGGTGAGTGTGATCAGACAGACTCGTACACTGTGCTGAATGCATGTCTGGCATGCATGTGAAAGTCAAGGCGCTTCTTTTTAGCATCAAAGAAAAAAGCAGAATTTCCAGAACACACCACTGAGCTTGTTGAACTTGTTCTTTGATGTGCCAAAGGTAATATATGATCATATGTATACTCTGAAAGGCTTAAAAATAGCCTGATGTAGGCTTGATGGGGCTTTAAAGTCCCACTCCAATCATAATTTGATCTATTTTCAAAGTGTTCCCAGTGGTCTTTTAATTATGATGATGTTGTTTTTAGTCAAAATCAAAGAACCTGTCATTTTCTAAAACAGAGTTTCTGCAGAGCGGCAGGAGTTCATTCGAAATTCACCTCTGAATTGTGGGTAGGACAACTGGTGCTGTGTAGGCTTGCAGTCATTTCCCATGATCCCTTTGTTTACACTCTCTCCCCCTAGCTTACAGACCCTCACAACCTAACACCAATCTAACATTACCAGGGCAACAAAAATGGCGAGCGATATTGGAGCTATCCAGCCGTACAGTTCTGATCCAGATTCCAGCTCAGATGACGAAAACAAAGACGTTAATGGATCTATTTGTCTGCAAGTGGATGCATCAGGATGGAGCGGAGAAAGGAGCTTGCCATCTTATTTTCTACATCACAGATACAATCTTTTTGCTATTTTTTGTCTGCCTCTGATTCACAACAATTTGAATAAAGAAATACCCCAGAAACACAATTTTAAGCTTGTCTTTATATATGTCCTCCATTGTGAGAAAAATGCTACAAGAACATGTTAACAACACCAAAAACACAATTTTCATCGAAGTGGGTCTTTAAAGCAGACCACCACTTTCAATGCCAATATTTCACCCAATTGATACGGCCCCCCATGTACTTTAACCTTCCATAAAATTAACATCAACTTGGATCGCTTATCCTCACATATCGATAACTTCCCCAGTGCAGACAATCTCCATACTACCGATGAACTGGTTTCACTCTAATGAGCTCTATGGTAAATGGCGTATACTTGTATGGTCCTTTTCTACCTTCCTTGAAGTGCTTTACAGTCACAGATCCATTCACACACATTCACACACTGATAGCGGCTCCTCTGGCAAACACTGGCGCCAGCATTCTGTCAGAAGCAATATATGGCGCTTCATCTCTGCCATCATTTGAACGGTGCACATTTGATAACTGAGTGAGCGTATCTTACAAGTACATATACATGTAGACTTTAGTTACCGTCGGTTGGGCGCCATTACGGACTTAACGAGAGCACCGTGCTTTACATAAAAAAACGAGGAAGGAGACCACTATCAAAAAACAACGGGGCCAGCTGCCGATAACCATGATCTTAACGAACGTCAAAAAAACGCACAGTCAGAACTCTGCAAGCCTGCGGTGAGAGCTCTGCGCCCGCTCAGTTAGGACTGCACAGTGCAGTTGTAGGATACGCTTACTCAGTTGTAAGATATGCTTGCTCAGTTATCAAATGTGTGCCGCTCAATTAATGGCAGAGATGTAGCGTCATACAATGTAGAGTTCGGTGTCTTGCCCAAGTACACTTTGACACATGAGCGAGCAAGTTGGGAAATTTTCCGATCAGAGGTTGACCACCCTAACGCTGCACCACAGCCACCCATATAATCAGAAGATTGCAGGTTATGTGGCCTATAATCTGGATATTCAGGTCGGTCTACTTTACCGCACACTCAGACAACTAAAAGCTAAAGGACACAACTTGAAAGAATATTCAGAAGAATTGGTCTTTCTATCCAAAATAACATGTATCTCATCCACCTTTCCCACTACAAAGACTTCATTTCCAAAGCAAAAATTTAATATTACTTCACTCTAATAAACTCACATGAAGGAAATTCCAAGGTCCTTTTCTACCTATTTTCTAAGATTACAATACCTCTGAAACCCCTCCCTCTACTCCTCTGATTTTTGCAACACCATAGCATATAACACATCCACCAGCAACTCACACCTGTTTCAAGTCCTGATCCACCTTTCTCAATTCCATTGGTCCCATGTTATTTACTCTATCAGTCAATTCAATTTTTGAACTCAATCAAAAATGTAGAATCTTTCTACCTGTCAACTAGATCTTCTTCCTAGAGCTCTGGTCAAGGCTACTCTACCTTCTCCATCCACTTTCATCAGCAGCGTTATTCACTCCTCCCTCCCCACTAGAATTATCTCCACCACCCTTAATAAAGCCTGCTGTCATGTCCATACTCAAAAAAGCATGGGTCACATCACATCAACCTCAATAATTTTCATTCCTTTTCTAGCCTCCCATTCATCTAAAAAAATCTCAAAAACAAACAAAAAAATAAAATAGTTGCAGCACAACTTCAAACATAACTTCCTCATAATAATTTATATGAATAATTCCAGTCTAGTTTACATCTCTTTTACAGCTCTCCTTAAAATCTCCAACCACCTCCTCCTTGCTCCTGCTGGTTCTGGTGTACTTTCCATCCTCCTCCTGCTTGATCTGAGCTACGATCTTACACTACGATCATCCCTGACTCAAGAAAAAGACCCCAAGATACTGAAATTCCTCCACCTGGGGAAGGAGCCCTCCACCCACCCAGAGAGGGCAAACTACCTTTCTCCGGTCGAGAACCATGGCCTCAGACTTAGCGGTGCTGACCCTCATCCCAGCCGCTTCACACTTGGCTGCAAACCGTTCCAATGCATACTGGAGGTCCTGGCTCGATGAAGCCAACAGGACAACTTCATCTGCAAAGAGCAGAGAGGAAATCCTGTGGTTCCTAAACCAGACCCCTCCGGACCCTGGCTGCACCTAGAAATTCTGTCCATAAAGACTATGAACAGAACCGGTGACAAAGGGCAGCCCTGCCGAAGTCCAACATGTACTGGGAACAGGTCTGACTTACTGCCGGCTATGCGGACCAAGCTCCTGCTCTGGTCATACAGAGACCGGACAGCCCTGAGTAAGGCTCCCCGGACCCCATACTCCCAAAGTACCCTCCACAGGACACCACAGGGGACACGGTCGAACGCCTTCTCCAAATCCACAAAACACATATGGACGGGATGAGCAAACTCTACAGTACATTAAAGAGGGTGTAGAGCTGGTCCACAGTTCCAGGACAGAAACCGCACTGTTGTTCCTGGATCTGAGGTTCAACCCTAGGATAGATTTTCCCAGGGAGACACTCAGCTCTACATTTCCACCAAACCTGACTCGTCTCTTCCGCCCACTTCTCTTACCATCTCCCTTCTCACAAAAAAATCTTGGTTTGCCTCAAATTAAATAATGATAAAACTGAACTTCCCAAAATAATACTCCACCAAAAGAAAATCTAGAAGTTCTCCATTCCCCTTCTCCGTTCCACTCATCCATCTTCCTCTCCCCTCAGGTCAAGAGTCTGGGTGTCATCCTCGACAGCATCCTCTCCTTCACCTCGCACCTCAATAACATCATCTGGCCTGTCTATCTCCACCTTTGTAGCATCCTCTGTCTTTGTCCTTTGGGGAGCAGAGCATTCAGCTTCTCTTTCCCCACCTCTGAAAGCCCATTTCCCCCATCTGCAGTCAACTTTATAATCTTGACCCTCAAAAGCACCTCATGATTTTCCACCTTCCTAATTCCAGAATAAACAAGCATCACATCCATTTAGAAATGCTGCACTTCCTCCTGCAGGAGTTTCCACATGCACACTGTGCATAACTGGCTATTTTGTGTGAATGACTAAATAAACGAACCCCACCTCCCATGGTATCGTGTATTTTTGCACGTTCAGCAGAAAGATGCAGTGTATTTTTTTAGAAAAGGAAACATTTTTCTGTTTATGCTGAAAGTCTCACAGTCTAACCTTGTTGATCCTCATTCATGTGACTGTGCTTAGGACCACACTTTACCACAAGCTTTTCTTTGAGCTTCGACGCACAGAAGAAAAGTGGAAGTGAAAGTGCTGGACTTGCTTTTATGGGTTTTCTATAACAGTTTTCCATAAAGACATCACTCACACTTCCCAAAAAGGATTGCAGTCAACAGTGAGTGAGATCATGGGGGGCTGCGCTGCAGTAGCATGATGATCAGGAGATGATGCTCTGATGGAGCTGCAGACTGACTTTCACAGCAATCAGTTATTTAGGACACACACACACACACACACACACACACACACACACCCCCCTGCATATAACAACAATTTTCTTAACATAAAAATCTTCTCAAGTTTGCAACTGTTTCCACTCAGTTCTTCCAAAGAACCTGTTGACAGAGCTGAGTCAGCACTTCTAAACACTTCTGTTTCAAAAAATAAAAAATAAACCACTCCCCAAGGCAGAAAGGAGCTTTGGGGCAAACCCTACAAATGTCCTCTGACATGTACAGGAGGACCATAAGTTTCTGTCATCCTAATTATAGGAGCAGAAAATGACACACACACACACACACACACACACACACACACACACACACACACCCCAGTATAAACAGAATGTCTTAAAGGTAAAGGTCCCATCAATTGTCACATGCCTAAAAGAGTTACATTTGTTCTCTGTTCTTGGCTCCCCTCTGACATAACAAGCATGAAGCAGTTCTTCTCTCGGGTCGGGCAAAGCGAACAAAGAGTCTCTTAAGAACCAGTTTGATGGGTCGGG
This sequence comes from Adrianichthys oophorus, assembly GCA_036245035.1. NCBI lineage: Eukaryota > Metazoa > Chordata > Actinopteri > Beloniformes > Adrianichthyidae > Adrianichthys > Adrianichthys oophorus. The sequence goes on from BSAI01000161.1 coordinate 431,095, forward strand.
CTCTGGCTCTGAACCAGAACTGGAACCAGCTTGGTGGAAAAGCTAGCATTCTACCAAAGGCTCAGACTAAAACAGTGCAAAACCTGAGGGGGTCACTCACCCATTTGGTCTTCAGGAATGAGGCTCTCCATGGGGGGCTGCATCTCGGAGCTCTGTCGCAGGTACATCTTCATCTGAGTGATGAACTGGCGGATGGTCTGCAGCAGCTCCAGTCCAGAGGAAAAGCTCTGCCACGCCTGAGTGCCACCCCCATCAACCATGAAGCTCAGGAAGTCTTGAACCAGGGATCCAAAGTAGGAGGCTCTGTCCAAGGACAGCTCCAGCACCCTGTGGACTGCTTTCTTCTGGGGAGTCAGTAGTGAGTGGAAAACATTGCTCATCTTGTGCAGACGTCCCTTCAAGGCCTTCTGGAGGACTAAAGCCCCCCCACTGGGAAGCTGCTTGGGGCTCCGCCCTGCCAGCCCCAGGGTCAAGTCAGGATTACTGTCCAGGCTCACACCATACTCTGGCTCTTCATCATCATCCTCCTCATCCTTATCCATGCTGGAGTTAGGCAGGTGGGGAGGTGGGAGGGAGAGGGGCAAGTGGGTGTCAAAGTCTGCCATTGTTGGGGGGCTGGGTTCATGCAAGAAGGGGATAAAAAAGGAGGAGGACTGTGAGAAATTCAGCGAGTCTGAAAAATCTGTTGAGAAGCTCATATCACTCAGGTGTGCCCCCCCCCCCGGCAGATCCCTCCAGAGCCCCCCGGTCCAGAGAAAGCACATCGGCCTCCAAAACTGAAGACCTGCAGAAGTCTTTGGTTCTAGGACAAGTCTTCTCAGAGTCATCATCCTTCAGACTGGATGACTGGAAAGTTTTGACTCGATGTGGAGGGGAGGAAAGGGATGGCCACAAGATGGGTATGGGGGAGCTATTGATAAACCTTTTTTGGGAGGGGTTAGAAGAACAGATGTTATCTGAGGAACTGAAGCAAGGAAGGAGGCTGGTACTCCTCTCCCTCCCCTCCATCTTCTCTTTGTGGGGGTTAGTCCAGGACACCCTTCCTGGCATACTTTGAGGTCTTACAATTTGGGCAGAGGCCTGCTCAGCAGAGCAGGGTGGAGGAGGTGGAGGTGCAGGGGGTCTGTCGGGGGCCCGCCTGGCTGGACTGGTGTTTCTGTTGCAGTTCTGCACGCTTCTTTCTTCTCCCTCACCAACAATTGTGAGCTCTGAGCCAACCTGACGACTGTCAGCGCAAGAGCGACTATCTACTGTGATCCTGACCACCCCCTTCAAAGGTTCCTTTGTGGTTTCAAGGATGCAGGAGGTGGTCTGTTTGCCCCCACTTGGCTGATGCACCTTTCCAAAGAGGGGGTTGAAGAAGCACAGCGCCCCGTTGGCCTGAAAACAGTCCAGCTCAGACAGAGGGCGAGTTTGAAGTGAAAATGCCTGGACACCCGTAGGAGAGATGAATCTTTGGACATGTGGGCGGAGTCTGTATGGGATCGCTGTCCCTGATGGAGACTCTGAGCTCTTCCTGATGTTAAGCCGCTGAACATCCCAGAGACCTGAATGACCAAAAAAAGATGATTAGATTCCCACTTTTACTGTAGATTCACAGACAAGAAGACTGAATTTTGTTTATTTTAGTCTGGTTATGCTCTTCTTCCAATTGGACTTTAGTCTAAAGCCTGTTTCCACTGAGAGGTCCGGTTCGGTACGATCCAGTAAGGACTGATCCGGTATGGTCCAGTTAGTTCTGGTGAGCATTTCCACTCAGTTAAGCCTTGCTTCCACTGAGCGGTTTATTTTCATGGCGCATGCGTGGTGTAGACCAATAGCATGTTTGCGTCACGTCCCCGTCTCACCTCCTCCACCCCTGCGGCCAAAGAACGAAGAATTTTTAAACCTTTGAATTTTTTTTCTACATTTTTTTTTAAAACCTTTGAATTTTCTTTCTGAATTTTTTTCTTTCAGTGTTTTTAATTTCAAGACTTGATATTTCGATGGAAAACGTAGCTTTTTCTGTCTCACTAGAATAAGTAGTCGATCTAAGAACACATCGATGATCCAGCCAATCAAATCATGACTCCGACGTGAAGTCAGCTTTTGTTGGAGCCTAAAAAGGCAGCGAACCCGCCGGAGGTTCATCACTGAGTAATTAATTCTTTATATCTACATAGTATCTTATCATTGACATCGTTCAATAGAACACCAAAACATTTTGTTCCGCAACTTTTGTTGTGATTCATTTTTTATTTTCTCCGTGGCGTTCAACCGATATAAAAATGTGTTAGCTGTTCTGCTAACATGATGCGAGCGAACACAGAGAGCCAGATATCAACTATCTCCTTATATTACACGTTACGCAGGGCTGTTAGTAAGCCAGTACGGTCCGGTACCATAATAAGAAACCATCAGGAGGGGGGTAGCTGACGGGCGCTCTGGAGGAGGAGCTCCGCAGCACTTCCTTCGGACCCAAAAACTTCATACAAACATCTTGAGTTGTTGGAGTTTTTGTGACGAACTGGAGTAGTCACATGACTAAAAACTAATCCGCCAATATGTGGGGGAACACTGTTCTTCTGGTACGGCGTGTACAACAGGAATTTAATCTTGTTTGTAAAACAAATGTGGGTGGCAAAGAGGAATAACGCTGTAAGAAGAAAACATTACTTAATGAGCGCTAAATTGGTACTTTCTATAGTGGTCATCACTTTCTACCAATCAATGAGTGGCTATTGCGGCTTCACCCCAACCATTCCGTTCCACTTTTCTATTACCTACAACCGAAGGGGGCCCTCATAAGGTACGGATCGGTACTGTTTAATGGGTCCATATTACAATGGAAACACTCAAAATAGTGGACCAGACAGGATCTTTCCGAACCCCTCAGTGGAAACAAGGGTTTATAGTAGTCTGATTTCATTCTGTATCAAGTATGATTCTTGTGTACTTTTAGCTTAAATTCAGTTTGATTTAAGTTTAATCCATTCATCCACTTTCTCCCCCATCCTGTACTGGGTCACCATTCCAGCAGTCTAGGCAAAGATGCATAGACTTCCCTCTCCCCAGTCACTTCCTCCAGCACCTCTGAGATAATCCAGAGATGGTCCCAGGCCAGCTGAGAGATGTAAGTCTTTCCAGTGTGTCTTGGGTCTTCCCCAAGTTCTCCGTCCAATGGCACATGCCCAGAACACCTTCCCTGGGAGGCGTCCAGGAGGCATGTGGTCCAGATTCCCAAGCTACCACACTTGTCTCCTCTTGATGTGGGGCAGTAGCTCTACTTTGAGCTTTGACTCTCTCCGGGTTACTGAGCTCTTCATCCTATCTCTAAGGGAGAGCCCAGTCATCCTGGAGAAAGCTCATTACGCTTACTTAAGTTAAGTTACCAGTAGGTCAGATTTCAGTTTGATTTAAGTCTAGTTTCTGATGAAGTTCAGTCTGATTACTTCATTCTGATTAATTCAGTAAAAGATTAGTCTAATTTCTAATTTATGATCAGTCTGATATAGGCTTAAAATTAGTCAGATTTTAGAATAAATTAATTCTGAATTGAGTCTACATTAGGTCTGATTTCAGCTTACCTTTATTCCGAATTACTTTACAGTTATTCTGAAACAGTTTATAAACCAATATATATATATATACTCCATATCAAATACATTTATTCTGAATTCAGTTTACATTTATTCTGATTTACATTTATTATTAATTAAATTACATTTATTCTGAATTAATTTATAT
>BSAI01000161.1:440119-450458 GCA_036245035.1 Adrianichthys oophorus
TATATATATATATATATATATATATATATATATATATATGTGGTCATAATGTGAGAAAATGTGGACAAGTTCAAGGGGTATGAATACTTTTGCAAGACACTCCAAAGCACATCATTGCATCACGCATACTATTTGTGCAAAGATGAGCTGACACCTGTGCTCTGGTGGGTGTATATGTTCAACTGAGTTGGATGATGGAATGTAAAAAGAGGGAGAGTGCCCGGTCTCCCCCACATCAAAATCCCTGCTGAAGGTGAGCCAGCAGGCTTAGCCGAGATCTCCCCATACACACACTTACATGGGATAGCAGATTAAGGAAATCCACCCTCCAGACAACCTACCTTAGTCACCAAGAACAGGGCTGGTAGAACTGCCACATGGGCCCCCAACACCAGAGGCCAGAGGGCACAGGGGCCCCCAAAGCCAAAGAGCCATGCCAAGGGGCCGAGCCTTAGGTCGAATCCACCGGAGAATCCACCCAGGCAAGCAGGCCAAAACCCCCTCGGGAGTCTTCAGCATCCCTCCACTCTAACTCCAAGCACAAACCAAGGGAGATCCGCCCCAAAGCTCCAGGCAACCACCCCCCCAACCCACAGGATGTTCAGTAGAGAGCAAGACAAAGACCAAGGGCTGCTGGGCTCTGGAAGTCAGCACCCAAGAGATATGGCCACCACTGCTAAAGGGCCTGGTCCCCCACCAGGGATGAGGTAAGGGAAAGAAGATCAGAGGTTCCACCTCCTTTGTGTAAAATGCGTGTGTGTGTTGCAGTCTATATTGCTGTGGCGTAAAGGGTGTGTTATGATGTAATTTCATTTTCATTCATTTTTCTTTATGCTCTTTAAAATACTGTTATTAAAGATTGAATGTGGGACAGCCGTTAGAATCTGCCTGGCTGACTCAGCACAAGAGATAAAGTAACACAGATAAGTGTCACAATCTGCATAAATCGTTTTGCAACCACTTGTAACAGTGAGAAGCTTTGACCGGAAATGCTGTACAAGACACTTTAGTTGTGTCTCTCTATAAACATAATGTTTTCCTGCTTTGCAGCAGAGCTTCCCGGGATCTATCGTGGTGACATGTATCTTTTTGTCTTTTGTTTAATAAATCTTTTGAACGCTGTTTGAGTTTTGTTTTCTCTCATCCAGATCTCAGTATTTTCCCCTACAGTGTGTAATAAGGGGTGCAGTAAAAATTGGCCAGGCATCTCCTGATTGCTCACAGTGATGTCCAAGCACCAACACAAAGGGTCCTACATGTTTAAGGTGCAGCTAAAACTGAGACAAGAGGGTCTTGAATCCATGTGGAAACCAAAAGGAGGGGGGCCACAGCCAAGTAGCCCCACCCCCAAGGTGCAACACAAGTTGATACCTCCCCTGTCACCTGAATGTCATATGAGGAAGAGGAAGGAGAGCTATTGGAGGACAGCTCCAAACTGACCCCAAAATTGGTTAAACAGCCCCCCCCCCCAATCCAGTTTGATGAGGAGGGATTTTTTCTATTTTCTGCGCCAGTGCTTTGAAAAATAATTTTTACGTCTGCATTGATTAGAGAAATGGGGCGATAGCTTGAAGGAATTGTGGGATCTTTTTCTGGTTTGAGAAGGGGAATTCTGTTAGCTGAATTCATGTGAGGTGGCAGTGATTGGCTTTCCTTGATAAATGTAATCATTTTATAAAAAGTTTGTGCCAGCTGTTCCCAGAATAAAACTCAGCAGGAAAGCCATCAGGCCCTGGAGATTTGTTGTTGGGCTTCAGCAACAGAGTTTCATGAAGTTCAGCCAATGAGAGCGGAGAGTCTAAGTTTGAGCTTTGATCTTCATTTAACTTATGCAAATTATTTTTTCACTTATGCAAATTATTTTTTTCAGATGTTGGAAACTTGTTCTATATTGCTGAGTTTTTCTCATGAGAAATAATATCCATCAGAGGATGTTTGAAACTTACTTCACTGATTCTTTTTTTCTGCATGAGCTACTAAGAAGTTTAAAATAGAGTTATATCTACATGCATAGCAATGTGATTCATTGTTACTTAAGGATCCTCCATAACCTATATCTATGTTGGCACAGTGATAATATCTGATCATAAGTTACAAACCGGATTTTGATAACAAACAAAAGTAAATGGTGTGGTGGAGTCGGGGTGGGATTATATAAGTTCGCTTCCTCCCACTCCCTTTCAAGTAATCTATTATGTGATGCCTAATTACCCTGTTTGACGTGTTTTTTATGGATGTGAACCTCTGATGATTGCGTTACTTTTGTGTTATCATTGCCTGATTGCTTGAAATAAACCTTTTCAAATCAAATCCAATTAAACCTGGGTATGTTTACATTATTAAGAAATGAATGAATACTTTGCTCTGATGGATTGACCTGTGATGTGTACAAGTTTGATAAAAATCTTTAAACGTGTTATTCATTTTAACCGGGTCATGAGTGACATTTCCTGTCTGGTCCATAATAGACGTGATAGTTGATTTTTCTTTCATTTTAAGCTGATTACAGAGAATTTGCCAGATTTATTTGAGTTTTTGAATGTTTCAAGTCGAAGTCTTTGTATTTTTGTGCGGAATTGTGTTTGTTTATTGATGACATCATTTAACTGAAGTTTGAGTTTTTTTAGATCTCTCAGAATATGTTCCTGTGCAGAAGCAGCCTGCAGATTTTTTGTTTTATTTTCTAATTCCAATAAATCTGTTTATTTGGGTTTTTTATATGTTGAATAAGAAATCTCCTTATCTTTTTAAAAAGCAGAACTTGCGCAACTGGTGGCTGACCAAATACTTTTTTTTGCCCCACTTCAACCATATGGCTTCTGCTCCTGATATTTGAGCTTTTCTAGTATGATGCTGACGTGACAGAAGGTGGAGGAGCTTACTGCACTGGCTCTCCTTGATAGGAAACTCTCTGACAGGGGCCGCCGAGTCACTACTCGTGTGCAAACAGATGACCTTCCTCTGCAGGCTGCTGGACCGTCTGACCAGAAACGTCTGCAGGAACAGGAGCAGATGTCTGACACACTTCACCATTTGCTTCAGTTGGCTTTACTTTTGCCCCCATGCTTGTTTTAATATGTAAAACTGAAGCACTTTGATTTTATTATAATAAACCTGGGAAGAACTATATTGAGGCTGGGTTCTTCCAAAGAACAACAATAATAAACTCTGATTACTTAATCTGTTGCTTTTTTTCTGCTTTTCAGTTAAATTATTTTCAGGGAGCAATCAAAACAGAAAATGTCAAACAACACATTTTTTAAAAATCCATTAAATCTTGGTTAAGTATATAATTGCAGATACAGTCAGATCATAGTAATAAAGAGAGAAAGGAATCAATCTGAAATCCTGTTCAGATCAAGGTGCTCCTATCTGGGCTCTTACCCCAGGGGGCTGCCCTTGCAGAATTCGGATTGCCCCCTGCTGGCTGAGGGTGAGCAGCAGCCACACAGAGTGTGTGTGTGTCACTCGGTCCAGGATTGTGAGGCGGTGCTGCAGAGACGCATACCCAGAGTCACTCGCCCCAAGCCCCTGCTGGCAGTCTGAGGTCTGCAGGAACAGAGCGCCCACCTCCTTACTGAGCCTGGAAACAAAGGTTTCGGACTTCAAATGAGATTTAAGATGTTTCACATAAATACAGTTCTACTATGGCATTAAAAGAAAAGAAAAGAAAAGAAAAGAAAGGCCCAATCACATTATTCCACTTTTTTTAGTTGATTTTAATCTACTACTTATTTAAGAATGTTTAAAAAGGAACCATGTCAAAAATAATCTTCAGCTACCATTTTAATGTAAACATCCTCATCCCTAAAAAAGTTCACATAGATCTGCATATGATTTTCTGAAAAAAGAAACTTTTTTTTCAAAAATGTAATCAGATGTATATCATTTGTTTATTATAATTAAAAATGTATGATTTCTGTAGTCCTGAAATTGTTCCTAGGTGTGGATGCGAGTGTGTGATTGTGGCCCCTGCAGCAGACAGGCGACCTGTCCAGGGTGTCCCCTCCCTTCATCCATGAGTGGCCGGGTTAGGCTTTGGCTTCCCCGTGACCCCAAAATGGACAAAACTATATAGAAGATGAATGAATGATTTCTGTAAAGCGTTCACAAACATACGTTTGTTAGACTTTGTTTTAAAAATGCAGAAGGAAGTTTCTGCAATGATCAGAAAAAACATCTGATATCCGTTTATAGCTTTAGGAGCAAGTGAGCCTGACTCATCAGTGGGTGTGTCTGTGAGGGGTCCCTGTAACTGCGCTGTGAACATGCAGGAGGAAACTAAGCATGAGTGAGAACCTGTTGAACTGCTGTCAAAACACGGATAAGTACCATGAATCTGCAGTTCGGATCAAGCATGCTCTCACAGGAGGACAGCCAAATTCCTGATAGACTTTTCAGATCAATGTCATTGAAGCTCTGAACTTATAAAAAACTGTTAGAAAACCCTTCCTTTTGAAGAAGAGTTGGATTCTGACTTTGTCTCGGACCTCCAATAGTATGAAAAGGATTGTTTTTTATTCCCATGAATCCTGAAACACATGAATATGGACCCACATGGAAAATCCCTACAGCAAAAAGAATAGAGAAGAAAGAGAGCAAGAACAAAGCAAGATTGGAGAAGAAAAAGATGAGAAACAGGAAGAACAGAGCAAGAAGTAAGAGCAGAAAATTAACATTAGGGAACAAGAGAGCTGCTGTGCAGTCTTTGGGCATTATGGAACAAACAGCAACAAACAGATCACTAACCTCGAAAAGGCATCAAAATCTCTGACAAGCTGAGGTCCAAAAATAATCTGCTGAACTCTTTGCTGGACCTGATGCATCAACATAAGCACTTTGACTCACTGAAAGCAGCTCTACAAGACCCTGTTTCATTGGGACCCTGACTCCTCACTACTGCCTTGTTACAGTCTACAGACCACGAGTCTTCTTCATGCTTTATTTTCGATTACATTTTGAATATAGCAGTTTAATAACTTGTGATTTTTATCTACACCCTGAAAAACACAGTGATTCTTACGCAAATAAGATTTGCTCCCAAACATTTGAATATTTCTTGCATGGTATCAATTTTTATCAGCCTGTGAACTCATGGTCTGTCCTGCTATGTGTTCTGTGATCATGTGAGATTGCTATTCTGCATCTTACCTAACAGGGCATCCTGGTGGGAACTGTGAAGAGTCGATACATAACTTCTGGCAGGATGTGAATTTGATCAACAATTGACTCCAAAACTCCTGCTCACCTGCATCCTGTGACTTCAAAGTTAAATATTTTAACAAGAAAGAACCTTACACTTTTCCAACCTAATAATACAAAACAAAAATGATGCATACTTTCTTTTTAAACAATTGAAATTTGAACTGAAACAAGTTTTTACAAGCCTACAATAATGACATCAAAAGTGGTAGCATATATAGATTAAAAAGTAGTGGGCTTAAAATTGAACCTTGGGGGACACCACAATTGATTTCAAAGACCTTTGAGGAGCATGTATCTATTTTTACATAAAATCTTAGATCTGTGGAGACAGAATTAAAACCCCCTTCAAAACTGCACCAGAGATGCCCAAACCTCTCAGCCTGTTGAGTAATATGAAATTCTGCAGTCAGATCAAGTAGCACCAGGACTGAGAGTTTCTGACAGTCCAAGTTACATTTGATATCATTTAATATGTTAAAAAGGGTTGTTTCTGTGCTGTTCTTTGTCCTAAAACCAGATTGATCCTTTTCAGAGATGTTATTTCTATATAAAAACTAATTTAATTGGATTAGAATTGTTTTTTAATCATTTTACTTAAAAATGGTAAATTGGATACTGGTTGATAATCATTAGAATCTAAATTGCTCTTCTTCGGAAGAGGCCTCATCACTGCAGTTTTAAAGGCAGGGGGTAGAGACACTTGTCAAAAGAGAGCCATTTACGATATTTAAAAGCTCAAACTCAAAGAAGTCATAAAATGTATTTAGCAGTGATGTGGGGATTGGGTCTAAAAAGCAGGTGTTTGGCTTTAACAGGGAGAAAACTCAACAAATTGTCACAGCATCAAATGGGACAAAATGTTTCAGTGTTTCCTCTGATAAATACAATTCTATTAATTCTTTAATATCAACATTTTTTTTAGGTAAAAGACTTGATCTAATAGCATTTATTTTACTCCTAAAGGGCTCTGCAATACTTTCACATGGAGCATCTGATGCTGCCATGGAGGACCTCTGAAAATCTCTTTTTGTTATAGTATCTATTGTTTTGTGTTTTTTCAAATTTAGAGACATTTTTGTTTTGCATAATTAAGTTTGAGAAGTAAACTCCACCTCCTCTCTGCTCTCCTGCATTTGCGTTTCAAGGTTCTGATCACTTCATTTCTCCAGGGTGCTGTAGCTTTAGTTTTCACCGCATGTGTTTTAAGTGGAGCTAGAGCGTCGATGGCTGACTTTATTACGTTAAAAAATAAAATACCACAAAAATAAATTAGGATTAGCAGGAATATGCTAATAGCAGCTGGATGGCTCAGTTGGCTGGGTGAAGGACTGGCGTGAGGGAAATCAGAGTTCGCTTCCCAAGGGGAACTATGAGCTTAAACCAGTGTGGGTCCTTAGGCAAGACCGTTTACGCTCCTACCTAACCATGTAGCCACAACGAGGGCCCAAGTAAATGGTAAATGGTGTACACTTGCATAGTGCTTTTTTTACCTTCCTTGAAAGCCCAAAGCGCTTTACAGTCACAGTCCTATTCACCCATTCACAAACTTTTGGCAGCACCACTGCCGAAAACTGGCACCAACATTTCATCAGAGACAATGTGGGAATCAGTGTCTTGCCTAGGACACTTCGACTCATTGGCAGGCAAGGCCGGAATCAAACCTGCAATCTTCCGATCACAGATTGACCACACTACCCTTTGCCCCACAGCCGCCCTAAGTATGGATCACTTTGTGCTAGCCCCTAGCTCAGATAAAATACAGGGTTGTGTCAGGAAGGGCATCTGACATGAAAACTCTCTGCAAAAACCACCTGTGCGAATCAATGAAAGCTCATTCACTGTGGCGACCCCTGATGGGATATGCCAAAAGGTGAACAAAAACATCAAGAACATGTTAAAAAGGTATCAGATCAAGAATGGTTTTTCTGACAAACTGAATAAATAAACAGCTGTTTATTTCTCTTTAAGTCTATGGGATTTTAGCTTTACAAAACCAGCAGGTACTTCCTGTTTGGAACTCCAGGGGGAAGAGTCACTCAGTCCAGTTCTCTTATTACAGTCAATGGTTAGAACAGAGGAGTAACAGGGGAGCCAGTCTATATGAAGGCTTTAGAGTTGCAGTCTGGGCTCACCTCAGCAGAGTGAGGATGTTTTGGTCTCCATCTGAGGTCTTCCTCTTCTCTCCCATATCTTTCCTCAAAGAGCAGATCTCCCAGGCAAAAGAATCTATGAGCTGCAAAAACAACATTTGGCCATTACTCCCTTATCATGAAGCTGTTCACTGTTCTATCAGGAATAAAGAAGTCTAGGAAAGAACAACATAGTTTATATCTGCTGATTTACTGGGATTCAATCTTCACTATCCATCTATATACAGTCAATGGTTCAGAGTCCAGCAAGGGTTCACCAGCTGATCACACGAAAAAACATTTGCAAAAAATATTCTAAGAAATTATATATATTTCATGCCAAAAAGCGCATGATCCCTTCGTGTTCCACTGATCTACTTGAGTCTGCATGCAGATAGCAACAGCTAACCTGATAAGCAAGCTAACTAACAAACAAATAATATACCATTGAAGAAACAAACAACTAAACTACCAGTACTGAAAAAAGTAACCCATTCACAAAAAAACAAAGAGATGAAAAATAAATGAGTGACTAAACTAATAAAAGAAACAAATTAATGAACAAATTGATCAACAAAAGAAAAAAACTAACAAATATGAATCACAATAAATGAAGATATGAACCAAAGAACAAGATATACATGAAGAATAAGAGACGGGTCTCTGCAGTTCATATTCAAACATTTGTTTTTTAGCTGAACTGTTGCTGGATCTTTCCACTATCAGTTTAGCAAAAGCGAAAGCCCCACCTTCTCCCAAACCTCATCCTCATGTTCAATTCAAGCCCCCACCTTGAAGATCCAATGCATTGACTGTACAAGAGACCTGGACTGAGTGATCCCTCCCAAAATTCAAAAGAAGCCAAAATCCCATAGGCTTCTATAGAGAAATAAATAGCTACTCAGTCATTCCATTTGCCAGAATATCCATTCTTGATCTGTGTTTCCTCAAAACCCTGTCCTGTCTGATCACTTTTTTTTATGACTTTTGAATGTACTTTGGCCGACCTGAGAATGGGATCTACTTGATGAAAGACCCAGTCCAACCAAGATCATGTTTTTAACACATCAATCTTGTGACATTTTTCTCATGATGGAGAACACATGTAAAGAAAATTCTGCTAAAAATTGCCTTTTTGCGATTTACTTTATTCATTAGTCAGGAGCCTACCAAAAAGACATGTTGTTAGAAAAAGAGCTTATTTGTGTGGTAGAAAATACCCTGGGTGGACCACTAGCTCCCTGCTCCGTCCCATTCTAATGCATCCACTTGCAGAAAAATAGATCCATGAACGTCTTTGTTTTCCTTGTCTGAGCTGGAATCTGGATAGCTCTGATATTGCTGCTATTTTTGTTGCACCGCTAATGTTTGGTTGGGGTTGTGAGGGGCTGTAAGCAAGCAGGAAAGCATGTAAACAGATGGATGTTGGGAATTAGGACCAGGGTTACTCTACCCAAGAGTGTTCCAAAAATGTTTATAACCAGTACGTGTAAAAATCAACTCCAGTGTGTAAAATGAGGGACTGACACCCACCTTAACGAAATGCCCCTTCCTTTGCTGCGTGGGGGGCGAAGTCTTGCCTCCAGTGGACATGCCGTTTCCGTGACCCTCTGGTCAGGCTGACCATGAGAACCTGCCGGGAACAAAAGACTACCTGCGTGACTGACAGGAGAGCAGAGCGAATCCGCTGATGACGTCACATCTACGTCAAAAGCTCTCATTTCAGAGGGAAAGTTCTGGTTGGTGTTGGACTCATAGATGTTTGTAAGATTCTGCTCCACTCTGTGGTTCGACTCTGCAGTGGAGGATTTGGAACCAAACAGGCGGTGCGTGCGTGCGTGCGTACACGCGCACACGTCTTTACGTGATGGAAACTTAAAAAACTTCCCGGTTGAAAACTTCCCGGTTCCTACCTGAAAAGGTCGGATTGGTTCAGATCCGTGGAAGAGCGGTCTGCCGATTCTCTGGCTCGAAGAAAAAACCCTCACAGTTCGTGTTGGCCCGATTCAGGTTCTCCGCGCTCTGCTTCGTCTCACGGATCTGTTAGACTTTGGATCTCTAAAACCCGCACCTGTCCCGGAACTGTCCATGTTTAGAAACTCCTCCGTAAACCTAATCGAAAAGTTTTCTGCTAGAACTGCAGGACTTCCGGTTCCTTTCCAAATAAACCCTCCCTATAGTTTCGCATTGACATCAAGCTCTCCAACAGCCGAATGTGGATCTTTCTCTTACCTCTTTCAGGCCGTCACCTACACCGCATAATTTAGAACAAAAGTCAGGCTGAGCTTTAAGGAACTGTGCAAAGCTCCTCTGTACACGAGAAGCGCAGACCGATGCTAAGATGACGCAAACAGGCTTTTACTTTGAAGGTAGAGACCCTTTTCTCAAAAACGCAAACGTTTCTGATCACGTGACCCAGCCCTTAAACGTGTTGAATTCAGAATCCACTTCTGTGATTTCAAACTTTTTGAACTGATTTGTTAAGTGCGTGTTTACGTGCGTCTCTGTGTGTAACAGTAGTTTTTAATCTGGTCACCAAAGCTTCCGGTCTTGAATCCGGTGGGAAACTGCTCCTCTGCACAGAAGTCATTCATTCTCACACGTGTCGCATTTCAGAAAATCCAAACATCAGAATAAATTAATGAAGATGCGGATGAACCGACAGAGGAAAAAAAAAAGCCTGAGTCTTAGTATGAAAAGATGCTGAAGGAATCTGTGTGTGTGGGGGGGGTGGGGGTGGGGGTGTCATTCCATCATGAGATTGAATTGGGGAGGGGGGGTCTTGTTGAGGGCAGACTTCCCAGAAGGATGCAGATGATCGTTTCATGTTCCTGAAGGGACTGTTAAGTACTGAATGGGGCAGCACTGCACGCTTTCACCTCAGAAAACACGTTTTCTTTTTCATTTCAGGAGCTTTCAGAACAGCAGTTTGTTCTACAGATGAAACGCTGGAAACAGAGGAATGTGGAGATGAAGGATGGATGGGGGGGGGGGGGGGGGGGGGG
>BSAI01000161.1:450558-490589 GCA_036245035.1 Adrianichthys oophorus
GGGGGGGGGTCTGAACGAGGTAGGTTCTTCCTGGACTTGGACTCTTGGGTGAAGGGGGAACGGTTGCTCCCACTGCTGCTGCTTTCACAGCTGAGCTTCAGACCTGCTTCTTCTGAAACCTCTGGATCATTATGGTGTTCATCATGGTAGCTGCTGTCTCTAAGGACTGTGGAAGGATGCTTCCACACGGAGCAGCAAGAGGGTAACAGCTTCCTGCACATCAGAGTAGTCTGGATGTAAAAGTCTGCAGTTTCTCTCATTTTCATTGCAGGGTTAGACTTCAGAGTTCCTTCAAGAGGTGTTGAGCAGGAAGGAACTGCAGCAACACAGCAGCTGAATGACAGTGAAGGCGATCATAGCAGGATCTGGTTCTTTCACAAACACTCCGATGGTATGGTCATGCCAGCACCTGGCTGTGGAGCAGTGGGTTGGCTTGAGCATGGGACAGGTTTGAGTCCAGGATGAGTCAGTCCTTCTGTATCAGATAGGAAGGTTTGGAGTCAGCTCGCTTCTTCCAAAGCTGCTGCTTTGCGGTTAACTTTGGAGTGCTGGCTCTCCCAGTTTCTTCAAAGTAACTCATGCACAGCTTTGAGCCCACAGATGGGATCAGAAGAACTGAATACTGACATTAATCACACAAGGCAAAAGAGCCTTCAGAAACCAGATCAAGATTCATTGATATATAATTGATTGAGTGGAACAAAAATCTCACTGAATATAGACAATAGCAAACTGTTAAGATGTGAGGCAGTTTGTTGACATGAGCTGGATCTTCTTCAAAGTGTCTGTGTGGAAAAGCTCACCCTTCCCAAAACAAAGTTCCATCTAAATTCCTTTTCCACACAATGTATCTCAATGAGAACGTTTTGATAATAATGATAATGATAACCAGCTGTTCCAACTGGTCTCATTTGTTTTCAGGCACCATAGCATTATAAGTCATTAAAACATTACAATATGGTAATCTTAAACATTTGAAAATGTTTTCCACAAATGCACAAAATTATTTCCATCAGGTGATTTCTTTTTTCTATCTCTCTTTATGTTTTTATTTTCAAGACAATAAACTTTTGTGTATTTTCTGGCAGATGATCCCTTGATATTGGCAGAGCATTTCAAAACTTCTCCAAACCATGTGTAATTGTGAGGTCTTGCCTCTCGTATAAGTGTAGAGAGTATCAAGCATTTTGAAGAAAGAAATAGAAGGAAGTAGAAAATGTCCCAGATCCTGTGTCTGGGGTCACTTCGAAGTTTTTGAGGAGAAACATGTTAAATGTGTGCATTATATGCAGCATTTAATATTTTGTAATAATTCCATCAATTTCTCCATTTTCTAAACCCAGTTCTGTCCCCTTTAGCGCCGTGGAGTTGATGGAGCCTGATCTGGCCACTTGTGGACAAAGGCAGCTATACAACCTGGACAGGTCACCAAACTGTTGCAGAGCCACATTCACAACACGGACAACCTAGAGTGACCAATGAACCTATGAAACATGTTTTAGGACGGTGGGAGGAAGCTGGAGTCCCCAGAGAAAACCCCCGTATGCACGGGGAGAACATGCAAACTCCACACAGAAAGGTCCCCCATTGATGACTCTGTTTCAGCTCCTGTGGAAGAGTGTGAGGAAGAGTGCTAACTAACCACTGGGCCATGAAACAGCTGAGAACAAAACATCTGATGATTCATCCAGTCTGAGCTCAACTCAGTGCTGAATCTAACTATAGTATGTACATCTAACTGGACTCGGGTTCATTAATAATTTGTCCCATAAAAAACTATTTTTTAAATTTAACATTTCAACATGTGCATATTGTCATTTTTTTGCAATTAATATTTAGACTACAATGTTTAAAAAGCAGGTCAGCATTCCACCTCACTCAATGCTTCTGCACATGAATACAGTTTGGTTACTATAAAATGTCCTTTAGTTTTAAACCAATCTGTGAAGCTAAAAAAAAGAGAGGGTGTCCAATGGAAATTGTGTTTTCAACATTTTTCTTATGATGGAGGACAAACAGGATATGGAGAAAATTTAGATTAAAGTAGCATTTTAGAGATTGTATTTGTGACAGAAAATACCCTGGGTGGGCCATAAGCTTCCTGCTCCGCTTCATTCTGATACATCCGCTTGCAGACAAACAGATCCATGTACGTCTTTGTTTTCCTCATCTGAGCTGGAATTGGGATCCAAATGGTACGTATCCATAGCTCTAATATTGCTGGCTGTTTTCTATTGCACTGCTAATGTTAGATTGGGTTGTAAGGCGCTGTTGTCAGGAGCTTGTGATCTGCCCAGTGTATTTTCTACCACACAAATAAGCTTTTTTTTTCAAAATGCATTTTTTATCTGCTCCTGATCCATGGTTTGAATGAAGAAATACTCAGAAATGTAATTTTTAGCAGATTTTTCTTTATATATGTCCTCCATCATGAGAAAAATGTCACAAGATTAATGTGTTAAAAACAGGATCTTGGTTGGACTGGGTCTTTCATCAAGTAGATCCCATTCTCAGGTCGGCCAAAGTACATTCAAAGCACATGTAGGTGATCAGACAGGACATCAAGCAAAGACTGCAAGAGGAGGTCTGTGCATCGCAGACAATCAGCTGAGTCTAAATGGAAGTAAATGCTTTTGCCGTCTTCATCAACGTGAATGTTAGAGTCACAACAATGAGGGTTTACCTCAGAGTCAGTGAGGAGCTGCTTGGAAAAAAGGAGAAAGAGCAGTATAAAATGAATCGGGAGGGTTCCTGCTCCATGGGACCGTCTCTGCTCTCTGGGATGTTGGAGAACCTGATCTGATGGACTTTGGTTCATGCTGCTAGTTTTAGCAGAACTCGACCCATGGTTCTGTTCTGAGAACTTCAGCCTGACTTGGTGTCTTTGAACTGAGAGCAGATCCTCAGAGCCCCCACAGGGCTGAGAGGAAGGAAAGGAGACAAGGACGCAGCTGCAGGCTGTTGGGTCGCAGCCCACCCCGATGCCTCCAATCCCGTCACGTCCATTCACAGCGGATACAGCATGGAGGCTCTGGCTCTCGGGATCTAACGTCGAGCAGCGGGGGGTGAAGACGCCGCCGCATGCGCTCTGGCCTCAGTCTGAGCACAGCAAGACAGCCGGGCAACGAGCAGCGGCCGCTCCGGCCTCACGGAGCTGCTTCCAGCCGGGGATCGCAGCGGGACAGCCCGCCTCGCCGAGCATGAAGCGGGCGGCCGCAGCCAGGCACAATGGCCTCGTCTCTCCTCTGGGGAACAACAACTCCGGCGCTTCCAGCATCGCCGCGCCGGCGCCCGCGGGAGGCGCCAGCGGCCCCGCCGGAGCCGAGGCTGCAGCTGGCGGCGGCGCGGCCGGAGGCCCGGCCGTCAAAGCCGAGCTGGTGTGCAGATGGACCGAGCGGAGCTGTCCGCGGCAGCGGCCGGGCCGCGCGTCCGTTTGCGAGCAAACTTTCAGCTCCATGCCCGCGCTGGTGGAGCACGTCACCAGCGCGCACGTCGCCGCGGGTCTGGAGAGCCTCAGTCACGTCTGCATGTGGGCCGAGTGCGTGCGCGGCGGGAAGGCGTTCAAAGCCAAATACAAACTCATCAACCACATCCGCGTGCACACCGGAGAGAAGCCCTTCTCGTGCGCGTTCCCCAACTGCGGCAAGATGTTCGCGCGCTCGGAGAACCTGAAGATTCACACGCGCACGCACACGGGTAAGGTTCTGGTTCTGATGCGGGTCGGGGTGTTTGAATGCAGCGGAGGACAGCCTCCATGTTTACACGGGCCGGTTCCAGCTCCCTCTGCTGCTCCCTCGTCTCCTCTGCTGACTCCTTGTCTCCTTTAGCATGCAGGAGGCCGTTCAGGAGGGAGGAGGATCCTCACATCAGCTTCATAGCTGTGCCTCCTCACTCCCCATTGATCTCAGCAAATGCAGTCACAGGTGACACCCTTCTGTCCTGTGCCTGAAAGTGGGCGGGGCTTCACCTGCAGCCCCAGGTGTTTGTGATGAAGCTCAGAGTGAGCAGAACATACTGAACCCACACGGATGTGTGTGAGGAGAATGCACTTCAGATTTGGTTCCTTGTGGTTCCAGGCTGATGCAGCATTTGTCCCTGATCTCCAGCTGAACTTTGGTTCCTGGGTCAGCTCTGTGTGTCTGTTCACTGCAGAGCAGAAGGGGAGAACTTCCAGCCTTCCTTTGCTTACACAGGATCTCCTGACGATGAATCTACTGACCATTATGTTAAAAAACTATTGATATAACCCAAAAAATGTGAGGTAACAATTTGCATCTAATATGACTGCTTACATTCACCTGCATTTATTTGGTAAAGACTGCTTAAAGTATTATATCCTGTAGAACCAGAAAATAATAAAGTTGAACATTTTTTAAAGATACTACAAAGCTAATTAACTTTTTTTGTTTTTAAAAAAAGCTATTTTTGAAAAAATTTTAGCTTACCTGCACACATTGCAAATGTGTGAGTGATTCCTTTAATAATCTAAACTTCTGCTAACAGGGTGTATCTAAATATGTTTTTAAAAATAATTTACAATGTTTGAGTAATTCTAACAATAATTTTTCAGTCAAACATTAGACATTGCAGACGGACAAGTGTTCCTTTATCAAATCATTAAAAAAAAATACGATTTAAACAAATTAAACATACTTGGAAATTCTACAGGACTTACAAACAACCAAACTGAGTAATGCTTACATAAATGTTGCAGGTAAATATTAAACATTAAAATCATGTAATGGTTAATCGATTAAATATTTTAAAACATATACTTTTGCAGAACTTAATTTTACTTAGATATTCTACATAACAAAGACACAATCAAATGGAGTAATGCTTACCCAAATACAGCAAGCAAACGCTTAACATTTTATTAGTGTTATTGCTTCTAATTAAACATGATTAAAATGAAGGTTCTTCTTTAATGTCCTCATGTGATATCAAGGTCAAGGCAGTGAGTGACTATTTGTTTTAGTATGAATTTGTTTTCAAAGACACATCACTTCATTGCACACATACAAACACCACTATTTACCATATGAGTAAGTCATTGATTTATGGTAAGATCCAGAAGCACAAACCAAATCCATGGAGGAAGGTTGCAACCAGGCTCGCACTCAAACACGCCATACTATGATGCTGTAGCAATAACCACTGCGCTGCGCCACCATACATCTCTTTTTAAAACGAGTCAATAGCCCAATACAGAATACACTGAATGTAAAGTCATGATTTTAAATATGAGTGCATTCGTATCAGTTCAGTTCCCCTCCTTTATTTTAAATGCATAAAGTTTGGGGGTCTTTATCCAGGCTGAACAGTTTTGGACCAGACTTCTGTGGGCAGCAGCACATGTTCATGGATCTCTATTCACATTTGTTGCGTGTTTGTTTTTGGTTACCGTGATAATACTCAAGCATTGTAGTCAGGGACAGTTTTTTCTTTCTCTTTTTGTTTCCCCACAAAAAAGATTTAGTTGGTTTTCTTTTTATTCCAATAATCAATGATAATTGATTCTGACCCTCAGCTTGTGTCTGGAGCTGCTGAAGTTATTTTTCTGCTGCCGTTCCTCTGTCTTGATCGTTGATATTGGAACAATCAATGATCCTGATGCAAAAAGGTGACAGATTTAGCGCAGCCAGCCGGGTGAGCCGCCTGGCAAATTCTGCAAATCACGCGAGCACGAGTGGCGCTATGGCAAGCGAAAGGTAGCATAAAGAACTGCGGTTTGGCCATCAAAAGTTCCGGTTTTTTACGCATGTTTTAAAGTAGCATGTTATTTATGGCATCCTGTGTTGTCCCAAAATGGGCGTAAAAAGACGTTTTTATGTTAAACGGGCCTGTTATCGCCTCCCATATGCTGTTCCAGCGTGTTCAAAACCACGCATCAAAAACGCTGTTATGTTTGAATTAAAAGACTAAGGCCATTAGCATGTCATAGTTGACTACTAAAGTTCAGCTGTTACGACAGCAGTACTTTGTATTTTTCTCATGTGGAAATTGTGAGTTCGATTCCAGAGCAAACACAGTGGATTCTGTGGAATTGTTTTCTTTTTCTTTTGCTTTGACCAGATTTACTTTTGGTCAATATTCATACTCCCAGTCATATTCAAACATAATAGCGTTCAGCGTCCATACATAACACAACAAAACTGCATTTTGGACTTCATTTGGACTTCTGCGTTTTGCAGATTTGTACTCGATAAAACACTGCTTTTTATGCCCGCTGTGGGACAACAAAACACAGCATGAATTACAAATTACTGTTAAAACATGCATAATAAACAGCGCCTTTTATGGCCAAAACACCATTCTTTCCATCACTTTTCCTGGCAATTTATGATACCTTTCGCTTGCCATAAAAGCAATTGCACACGAGTCCACTTGCGCTGGATTCTGTCCTTGGATGTCCACAACACAACACTAAGACGCCGAGCTACCAGGATGGCTAAGCTCTCCCAAAGCGGGGCGCAGATGAGAAAGCGCTCCAACCAGAGCGGTGCTGATGAAAGAGAATGTGATGTCATCACGCTCGCTCAGACTATTTAAAAATTCGGTGAGATAAAAGTAGTTGTAAATGTTTTGTGCATTCATGTCACATATGTACATTTATATTTTACAAATAACCTGTTATAGTTTTTAGGATTTTTATTATTCTTAAACTTAAATGTAATGGTTATATGTTGTAATTGACAGGTGAGGTTTTTCTCCATTACATAATACCAAACCTATCCAGCTCAGATGGATCATGCGTTTACGTGGGGGAGGAGGGAAGTGTCTGAGGCTTGATCCGGCGGTGAGTCTGTGTCACTCAAGTGGACTCTGACAGTTCGTGTCTTCTGTCTTACAGGAGAGAAGCCGTTCCAGTGTGACTTCTGCGAGCGCCGCTTTGCTAACAGCAGCGACCGGAAGAAGCACTCACAGGTGCACACAGCCTCCAAGCCGTACGACTGCAAGGCGCTGGGCTGCACCAAGTCCTACACCCACCCCAGCTCCCTGCGTAAACACATGAAGATCCATGTCAAGTCCTCTCCCCCCTCTGACCCTCAAGACCTGTACCACTTCCTGCCCCACCAGCTACCACAGCCCCACCAGGCTGTGCTGGAACCCCTGGACCTCAAAATGAACCACTTCTCTCCGTCTCTCTTTAATAGGAGCGCTCACTTTCCTCTGCTGGCTGCCCATGGACTGGACATTAGCGCCGCCCATGAAGCAGACCACAAGGTTCTGTTGCGGAGCTCGTCTCCTGCAACCATGCCGCTGGACCTGTCACTGACGGGCCTGAAGAACCAGCTGACCCAGAAGCAGCAGGGGGGCAGGACCCCTAGGCGGAGCCAGCGCTCAGTCAACCCCGCCTTCACGCAGCTGTCCAACATCAAGGAGTGGTATGTCTGCACCAGAACTTCGGCGCCACACTTCCCGCTGCTACACCCGGACCACATCAAGGCTGAGCAATGTAGTGACGAGGAGTACATCACGTAGAACTGAATCTGGAGCTCTGGACTTGGACAGCAGATTGAATATGGCCAGAACCAGGTCAGGTCTAGACTAGGAGTCACGTGCACCTGTGATTTAGGTGACGACATTACCAGAGAAGACTTTTACAGAGTTCCACCAACAACCTAGAAGCTGCTCGGACCTGCTGTGACGCCTGAAACCTCCAAGAGGTGCAGAAGAGCCTGTCACTGCAGTCTCAGAATACTGGGTCCAAGGAGAACCAGCTCACCTGAGCAGATGCTTGTGCACAAAAAGGCCTCAGGTGGAGCCGTGGACTCAGCAGGGGAACAGAAGTCCCACTGGCTCTGGTCCAAAGTCCAAACATGATCTTCAGTCTTCTTTATGGTATCTGGAAGCATCAGGAGGTGGAAACGGTGGAGATGCTTGTGAAAACTCAGACAGAAGCTGTTCTGTGGGTCCAAATCACACCATCATTCAAAACCCAACCCAATCAGAACCACAGCCTTGCTTTCAGCTCTCAAAGGTTCCTGCTGAGTTCATGAAACCCCTCCAAAGTCAGGGACCATCCAGCTGATGCGTGGAGTCTAGAACCTTCAGTGGTTCTTTGTTTAGCCTCAGGTCTGAACTCTGAAGATCCAGGACTGAATATGAGGTCTCACAGCTTGAGCCCACAAATACACATATTTAGATGCTCAGAACTGGAACCGTCCCAGCAGTAGCTGGGGTATCGTGATGGGGCGTCAGCAGAGAGTCTGCTGCGTCAAACACACATGTTCTAATGTTTATTAAATGCATTATTATGTAAAAAACAGAATCACTGCTTTTTAATGTCAACCCTGAGAACTGCATCAGCTGTTTGCTCCAGGAGGATCTAACCTTTACCAGCGCCTCATGGAGCTCCTGAGGTGGTTACTGTCAAAATCCCATGTGCACAGACACTGGTGCACAGCCAGTGCTGTACATGCAGAAGAAAGTTAATGCAGGAACAAAAAACTTGATCTCCATGAACAACATAACACAACCTTTTGTTAATTCCTTCTCAGGACCCTAATGGTGTGTGTGTGTGTAAATGAAACGGAACACAAATTATTCCAGTGTTGAAGCAGTCTTGAGTTACATCAGTGGATCCTTAGATGAATAAAGAACAAGTAAAGGGTCAGAGCTCTAAACTCACCTAGGCCTAAAATCTGGGTCCATTTTGGACTCCTCGATCCAGAAGGGGGACCACCAAAACCCACCAGGTTTTCCTGTTTGTGTCCAGGATTACTGAGCTCAAAAACTTTCAGTCAAAACACCAGAAACAAATCTGAACCTGGAACACAGCTGTAGCTAATGTCTTTAGTGTGTAAAATGCTTATGGTGCTGTCAGATGTTCAAATTTTTATCTCCAAGAGATTAGGATAAAGTCTTATGCTCCTTTTAAAACATTTAAACCTTTACGTTTTTTGACAGCTCACCTGTATTTGGGAGATCTTCAAGCTCGGCCCAAGTCTGCTGACATCAGGGTTTCACTGGGCTTGTTTTCCACACACTTCCTCTAGTTTGTCACTTTGGGTTAATCATCTGACGATCCAAAGCAACTTTAATATTTAAGCTGTTTTACATTTTAAAGCTGCATTTCAATTACCTGTTTGCTTTTCCAGTCTCAACTTTGAAAAGTTTTCTAAGCTGGTATTTTTGCATTCGTTTACAGTTTACCACAATTAGACTTGATATGTTAATAAATTAAACATTTGATTTTAATGTTTAAGTTTCAAATCAGGTTTTTGCAGAATTTATCCCTCAAACAAACTCGATCCACTAATTGAAAGTCAGACATTCTTGAATAAAAGATTCGTTCATTCATTTTCCAATCCGCTTTTTCCCTTTGGGGTCACGGGGTTGCCGGAGTCTAACCCGGCTACTCATGGGCGAAGGCAGGGGACACCCCTGGACTGGTCGCCAGTCTGTCGCAGGGGTGAATAAAAGATGCTGAAGCATTTTTCTTTTTAGTGGTGGGGAGTAAATTAGTTCTGTAGATGACCTTAGAGACAGAACCTGAGATCCACTCACCTGTCCCGGTTCGTCTGACCAAACTCGCTCAATGAATCGCATCTCATTTTAAGAGTCGCCCTTTAAGCTAATTTCTAACAATGTACTATCCAGTTTTTAGAGCTTTATTTTCTCTGGTCTATATTCTATTTTGCAGACTCACATGATTCCTGTCCACAAAAGAATCTACTGACCTTCCTGGACAGAAGGTTCTGGACATTTGAGGAGTAGCTCTCTGTCTGGTTCACTTTCTAACAAAATCATTATGAGGGGCCAAACACTCAGCTGTCACCATCAAGAACATTTTTCTATCCCACATGTCATTTTCCTACTTGACAAAAGAGATGAAGATGGATCAAAACCAGAACTGAAAAAAAAAACCCTTGGACAACCGTCAGGCACAGTGGTGGAAGGCTGATGATAGAGCCTCTTGTGTGCATGCACTCACATGAGCCTGTTTTAATGGAGTATTGGTAAGAAGAGAAGTTTCTCATCCAGCAGATCGTTATTGTTGAGGTTTCTGCTCCGATTAGACCCTCAGAGGAGCTCCACAAGCTGCAGAGGTCTTCACCTCACAGCACACAATCAACTGTTAATGTTCTCCTTCATTTTGTCATGACCAGGTTGTTCCTGAACTTCTCTCGAAGTCCTTTAGTAGATCACCAAGACTGCAGCCAAAGCTGTGAAGTAATCTTTTGGTTCAGCTGCTTGTTCAAAGCAAAAGATGAAGATGTTTGAGCTTCATAGTCTGATACTTTTCAAATAAAGCTCTTCTCTTTCAGCGAGTCAGCAGAGGAATTATTACAGGTCATCCAAGCTGCCACGTGCACTCGGACATGCTTTGTTTTTTGTGCTCTCATAACATTTGGCTTAATGTTATGAAGCTATGAGTCTTCGTGAGTTCAAACCCACTTGCCTCGAATGAAAAGGTCAAAGTGATGAGGGAAGGGTCAGAACAGTTTCAGGGAAATTCAAACTGGGATAGTCTTACACAGTTTTCCAGCTTCATGGTCCACATGTTTCTGATGGTCCTGCACAAGTGTCAAGTTCTGAGACGTGTGCTGCCATGAGCCCAGCAGATGAGAAGGAGTTGCAGGACTTGGAGCATCTATAACTTTCTACACAACAACTAAACCAGAACCACCCAGGACCAGATTATTTAATGAAACTGCAAGTTTAACAACAACAGAATTGACAAAGGCCTCTGATGGTGGAAGAGGGTCCCACACTGCTGAGTGATGTGTGGCCCCAGCGGCATCATTCAAGCTCCACCAGCAGGTCTCCCTCCCCCACTGTCTCCCCAGGTTTACAGTGGATACTCTTCACCTGCAAGAATAAACACAATCACACAACCGCTTCAGAGCAGTTAGGTTAAAAAACAGACAGCATCGTAATGCAGCAGAGTGAGCAGTATGGAAAGCCTTTTTAACATGTAATCAATATCCTTCATATCAGATGTTTTAAGGCTAACTAGTCATGCCAAAAGTATGACTAGTTAACTAGTGATCACAAAAAATTTGGACTAGTCATGTTTAAAAGTGTGCGCTAGTTAACCAGCGGGCACTATTTGTGCTCACTAGTGAAAATCTAAAAAGGCCACTAGTTAACTAGTTACATGCAAATTTTCTACTGGTTCACTAGTAAGGCTCCTGTAAAGCTCAGTAGTTAACTAGTGTGACCAAAATATGGTACTAGTTTACTAGTGACATGTAAAACAACTAGTATGCTAATGTTGAGGAGTGCTGTAATTGAGAAAAGTCCTCCTATTGGCTCTACAACAAAGCTCCCACTCCCTCAACCCAGGATGAACCCTTACAGTCCCAGTGCGCATATATTTTTGATAATTACAACCCTGTGATTTTATTTTTAAAGTGTGGTGCACACTTTTAAACATTACTAGTTAAGCAGTTCACATGTTTGCTGTCACTAGTTAATTAGTTGTACTTTTGGTATTACTAGTTAGGCTTAAAACAGCTGATATCAAGAATATTGATAAATGTTAAGACTTGATGATAGATGTTAAGACTTTCCATAGAGCAGAGCAGACATGCGCTCATGACTGTGAGGCATGGACACGCACCAACAATGGGAGTACTAAAAACTTCCAGAACCTACCAGCTTGACCTTATCAGCTCTGCTAAAAACATTCTCACCTTTGCTTGTTTGACTGCAGTCAGGCTGTTCTGCATCTTCATGGCCTCAATCACGCAAATCTCCTGACCTTCTGCAACCTGCAGCCAGAGCAGAGCAGAAGCTTGATGTGAGAATGGCAGCCGTTGGTAAAAAAAGAAAAAAAAAGTCAAAGTTTTTAAACCCACAGAAAGCAGGAAGATAGAACTGCCTGGAAATGCACGACAGTCCTGTCAGCCAACTTCATGAAAACTGAAAATGATCCTGATGTGAACCGTCAGTTATGAAACCAACAGACTGGGCTCAGGAGAAAAGATCTGAAAACATGTGCATGGTTATCCACAAGTGTGTGCACGAGTGTTGTCATGGCTTCTTCTGCAATCTCCTGTCTGCGTCTAACCTTTCATTCTAAACCAGAAAAGAAGTGCAGGATGGATCGTTTGTGACGGAAACATGGATGTTCTCCTAATACAGAAAGAGGCTAAATAAACAATGCAGAGATGGAAACATCTGTAAGAATGAGTGAAGGTGACTCCGTCAGGTGAAAATGAAGAGAAGAACTGGATGCTGGGATGCATTACCGTGTCTCCAGGGTGCACAGACACTGCCACCACCGTGCCCGGCATTGGAGAGCGCAGGATGCTGCTGGTGTCTTCTGGGAGCTTTTCTGGCATGTAGGAGTTCAGCTCTGAGGCCAACTTGGATAAAACTCGAACCTTAAACTTGGAGAGCAAAGAAGAACGTTACCATGACAACCCATTGACAGTAGATGCTTCATGAAAGTGGTTTCTTACCAGGGTTCCCATGAACTGCAGAACTATTGTTCCTGAAGCCTCTCGGGACAGACACTGGAAGAAGTTAGGATTCTGTGACTGATCAGTTTGAAGACGCTGGATTCACTTAGACTCAACCGTACCTGAAGCATCTTCTGAGCACCGTTGATGGTGAGCGGCAGCAGCGGAGAGGCCACGTTCCACGCTCCACTGACTTCTACTCTTCCTCCGTCCACCTCCACCTGCAGACAAATGGGTAACAGCGATGATGTTCTCCTTTTAAAGAGAGCCCCCGCAGATGCTTCTTCTTTCTCTGTAGTCTGAGAAGCACCACTTCAGGATGATGGTGAAGCCAGCAGAGCTGATCTGTTCAGACCAGTTTGTGCTGTGCATCTGGAGCAGCTTCAGCAGCTCAGAGTAAAGTTCTGGCACGCTGTTGTCAGTCTTGACCGGCACAAAAAGACGAGACAGTTTTAAGCTTCTTTGTCATCAAAGTTCCAACCTTCAACCATCCTGTGACTGCACAAAGTTGTTTATTGTCCAAAGGTGAAGATACAGAAAAAGTGCAGACTATGAAGGTAATATTCTATCCCTCATGAAACACTAAGTCTCATCATTTGCAGGTTTGCAGCCAACATCTGCAGACATAATGAGACCAGCACAAACCTCCACGTCACACATGAAATGCTCACAGTGTACATGCTCCCTGATTTGGTGATGTGGACATCATAGTGTCTCTCCCCCAGCTCCAAAGACAGCTCCCAGCTGCTGTGTCCCACCACAGATGAGGAAATCCTGAGAACAGAGCAAAGCCTCAGAGGAAACCCTGAGTTAGAACCAGAGCCCGGATTCATAAGTCCCGGGCTCTGAGCTTACTAATCCTATTTTTATTTAGGTTTTAAAGACCCACTCCAAAGAAAACTGTGTTTTTGTAAACATGTTCTTATGGCATGTTTCTCATGATGGAGAACATGTTTTAAGAATTTTTTAAATTACATTTCTGATTGTTTCTTTATTTAAATTTGTTGTGAATCATAAACAGATGAAAAAAAAAACAGTTGGAATAAGATTGCGTTTGTGATGTAAAAAAGCGTGCTGGGCGGGCCACAAGCTCCACCCTTAAATTTGTCACTTTGCATATTATTGTATATTGCATCCATTTGCTAAAATCCTTTAAGTTCATTGATGTACACACAGCACCCCATATTGACAAAAAAACACCCAATTTTTGCAGATTTATTAAAAAAGAAATACATGGTCCTAAGTATTCAGACCCTTTGCTCAGTGTTTAGTAGCAGCACCTTTTGATCTAATACAGCCATGAGTCTTTTTGGGAAAGATGCAACAAGTTTTTCACTCCTGGATTTGGGGATCCTCTGCCATTCCTTGCAGATCCTCTCCAGTTCTGTCAGGTTGGATGGTAAACGTTGGTGAACAGCCATTTTCAGGTCTCTCCAGAGATGCTCAATTGGGTTTAAGTCAGGGCTCTGGCTGGACCATTCAAAAACAGTCACAGAGTTGTTGTGAAGCCACTCCTTGGTTATTTTATGTGTGTTTAGGGTCATTGTCTTGCTGGAAGGTGAACCTTCGGCCCAGTCTGAGGTCCTGAACACTCTGGAGAAGGTTTTGGTCCAGGATATCCCTGTACTTGGCCGCATTAATCTTTCCCTCCATTGCAACCAGTCATTCTGTCCCTGCAGCTGAAAAACACCCCCACAGCATGATGCTGCCACCACCATGCTTCACTGTTGGGACTGTATTGGACAGGTGATGAGCTTTGCCTGCTTTTCTCCACACATACCGCTTAGAATTAAGACCAAAAAGTTTTATCTTGGTCTCATCAGACCAGAGAATCTTGGAGTCCTTCAGGTGTTTTTTTTTTTAGCAAACTCCATTCAGGCTTTCATGTGTCTTTCACTGTGGAGAGGCTTCAGTCGGGTCACTCTGCCATAAAGCCCCGACTGGTGGAGGGCTGCAGTGATGGTTGACTTTCTACAACTTTCTCCCATCCCCTGACTGCATCTCTGGAGCTCAGCCACAGTGATCTTTAGGTTCTTCTTTACCTCTCTCACCAAGGCTCTTCTCCCCTGATAGCTCAGTTTGGCTGGACGGCCAGCTCTAGGAAGGGTTCTGGTCGTCCAGAATATCTTCCATTTAAGGTTTATGGAGACCACTTTGCTCTTAGGAACCTTAGGTGCAGCAGATATTTTTTTGTAACCTTGACCAGATCTGTGTTTTGCCACAATTCTGTCTCTGAGCTCTTCAGGCAGTTCCTTTGACCTCATGATTCTCATTTGCTCTGACATGCACTGTGAGCTGTAAGGTCTTCTATAGACAGGTGTGTGTCTTTCCTAATCAAGTCCAATCAGTAGAATCAAACACAGCTGGACTCAAATGAAGGTGTAGAACCATCTCAAGGATGGTCAGAAGAAATGGACAGCACCTGAGTTAAATCTATGAGTGTCACAGCAAAGGGGCTGAATACTTAGGACCATGTGATATTTCAGGTTTTTTTTTTTTAAATAAATTTGCAAAAAATCTGTGTTTTTCAGTATGGGGTGCTATGTATAAATTTATGAGAAAAAAATGAACTTAAATGATTTTAGCAAATGGTTGCAATATAACAGAGGGAAAAATTTAAGGGGGTCTGAATACTGTACGTCTTTGTTTTCCTCGCCTAAGCTGGAATTTGGATCAAAACTGTACAGCTGGATAGCTCTGATATTGCTCGCCATTTTTGTTTCACCGCTAATGTTAGCTTGGGGTTGTGAGGGGTTGTATGCTGATGGGAGAGACTGTAGACAGAAGGATGACGTGTGCCGGCCTCTCCAGAATTCTAACACTTGGTGAGCCTGGTGAGGCTGTTTTCAACACCCTTCGGGGACCCCCACTTCTCTTGGTCTCCCCTCCTCTAGGTGGGGGTGGCTGACCCCTGCCATGCTCTCTCCTGGATCTCCTGCGGTTCCCTGGAGCTTGGGGGCAGTTCTCGTACCTGGCCCTGGCTCGTACCTGGAGCTGCAGTGGGGGGTGCTTGGAACTCCTGGGTGGTGGTGGGTGGCTGGTCTGGGGTGGTGAGGCTCTCAGGGAGTGGGCCCCCTGGCGCAGTGGGAGGGCTGCTCCTCTGGCTGGGCAAAGAGCGGCCCTCTGTGCTTCTGTACAGTACGGGTGTGGGTGTGTGTGTGTGTGGGGGGGGGGGGGGGGGGGTCCTGGTCGCCGCTACTACTTCGTCTGGGTTTTGGTGTGGGGATGGCTGGGAAGTCTCCCCCCTTTTTAATTTTTTACATTCCATGACCCACCTCAGCTTAACATAAACATTCACCGGAGCACAGGGGTTGGCTCACCTTTGGTTTACGTGACAGAATGAAACGCTTTACATGTGTGATTTATAACCCCCTATTGTCAAAGTAAAATCTGTCTGACACAAGAGGCTCTGAGCTCTGATCTGATTGTTCAGCTGTTGGACAGGACAATTAAAAAAAAAAAAAGACAGAGGGATGACCTGAAATGGGGGCAGGTTTAAAGTCCACAACTCAGAGGCAAATCTCTAATGATCTCCTACCGCTCTGCAGAAACGATGTTCTTGGAAAAGACTCAGGTTTTTCAATTTAGGCTAAAAACAGAACAAACATAATTAAAAGACCACTGGGAACTTTTTGAAAATGGTTTAAAGGATGATTGGAGTTATTTAAAGAAAACACACTGCTCATTTTTCCTCTTGAACTAAAACGCTTGCATTTCCTGCAGAAACATCAGAGCATCATAAATCCTGCATACGCCAAGGGTTGCAGCAGACTCAAAACCTCACCTAAGGCTTCCCAGAATGCTTTGCGAGCGCAGCTGAGCAGCAATGTAGAGTGCTGCAGCTGATGCCAGGAGCTCCTGGCGCTGTTCTGCTTCCAGCTTGTGACCTTTGAAGCCCTCGGGATAAACTTCTGGCAGGAAGTTGGTGCTGATGTCACCGGAGATGAACAAAGGATGGGTGATGATTTCCCGCAGCAGAGGAATGTTATGGGTCACTCCTGGAAAAAGATCACAGTTCCTCATAGAAAAACAGCTGATCTGTCTCACCAAGCTGAGGTCTCATGAAGGTCTGCTGCTCACCTCTGATCACATATCTGTCCAGGGACTCCTCCATCCGGGCCAGAGCCTCGGCTCGTGTTGCTCCAAAGGTCACCAGCTGTAGAAACAGCAGAGGAGTTACTGCTGGGCAACTTGACCTCTCACAACACCCATCTCTCACCTTTGAAATCATGGGATCGTAGTAGATGCTGATGTCACTTCCTTCTTCAATGCCGCTGTCCACGCGGACCTGACAGACAAACAAGCTGAACTAAACCTTGAGAGGTGACACACACATGCACAGTCACACACACAACACGTGCAAAAATCACACACACATGTGCAACATCACAGTCACACACACGCCCACTGTCTTACGTTACTGAGGTTGAGCGGCTCCTGGTACTGAGACAGGCGTCCGATCGATGGAAGACCAAAGGACTTGTACGGGTCCTGAAAAGATATCAAAGGTGATCAGAGGTGTTCCTCCAGTCAGACTCGAGACACCGTTGAGGTCCAGGCAGGTTCGAGAACGCGGAGCAGAGATAGAGACAAAGGAGGACAAATGAAGAAAAAAAATGAATAAGAAGACAACAAGAAGGTGATGAAGAAGGAAATTCAGTCAAAGAACAGAGTGGAGAAACAAAGCACATCATCATCAAGCTCAGGAAACCTGCAGATGAACTTCTTTGAAGCGCTGAAGCAAAAAGAAGCAAATGATCTGAAAATTCCTTACATAGCACACAGGTGAAGCTGTGGGTCCAGCTTAGGAAGGTAAAGGACTTTGGCAGTCCTCAGCTGCTTGTTCCTGCTGAGTCTATGTGACTGGATAAGAACCTAAGAGCTCTGGATTTTCCTCAACTCACTGACCTCTGCGTAGACTCGGCTCTCGATGGCCCAGCCGTTTAAGGGGACGTCCTCCTGTTTGTGCTGCAGCCGATAACCTTTAGCAACCCGGATCATCTGCTCCACCAGGTCCAGGCCAGTGATGCACTCAGTGATGGGGTGCTCCACCTGGGTTCAAGTTTAGAATAGAGCTTTCAGGGTACTCTCAATCTGAAACGGTTTGGATTCTGGATTATACGGTCTAAAAACAGAAGCATTACAGAATTGTTTTCAACTATTACATCTTAAAAATTGTCTGTGAAGCCTCCAATAAGCTGCAAACCTGCAGTCGCGTGTTCATCTCCAGAAAATAGAAGTTCTTTTTAGAATCCACCAGGAACTCCACGGTTCCAGCAGAGGAGTACTGCACCGCTTTGGCCAGCTGAACGGCCTGCTCGCCCATCGCCCGCCGTGTGGTCGGGTCCAGAAACGTGCTGCAAAGAGGAACCCAATGAGAGCTGCAGCTCGTGCATTCAGAACAAACCCAACCAGTCTGATCTGGAGGATCTGCACTTATCCGGTCGTGGAAGTGCTGTGGCAACAGCGGGGAGGGGGTATCAACAGGAGAAAACTATATTATTAGCTGTGTTTCCAACAAGCCATTGAGTTTTTGACCCCAACAGGCTTTAGCAAAAATTGGGATATGGTTATTTTCAGACACTTCAAACTATTGTGATGTGTGGCAGGATTGTTCTTCAGTACAGATGAAGACACGTTCTGTCATTCAGCAGGAATGGAACCAGCAAATCCACAGCACACGTGTAGAAGCGTGCAGTGCATTGAGGAACAGCTTTTGTGTTCTCGTGTTTTAGTCTGGTTTGTTGCATGTTCCTGCATGTTCTGCTGTGTTCTTGAACCTTCCTCTGTATTGTTGCATGTTCCTTTAAAGTGTTTCTGTTTTGCACATTCTTCTGTGTTCCTGTTCCTCTCTGTTCTGTTTCTTGTCTGGTTGTGGACTTGCTGCACTGATTATCCCAACGATGTAATGAACAGCTGAAGCTGGTTCCGTTTGGTACCAGGATTTGGTTTGTAAGAACCAGTTCTCATGCCTGTGTTGGTCCATCTCCTCTCCATGAAGCAGATTTAGCTCAAAGCAGTGAAAAGTTTTGTCTCTGAGGAAGCTCAGGAATTTCAGAGCTGAGCTGGGACATGCTGACACCTCGCTGCAGCACAGGAACCATCAGTTACCTGGGAGCTTCTTCCACCACCTTTTGGTTCCTCCTCTGGATGGAGCACTCCCTCTCATTAAGCCACAGGGCGTTCCCATGTTTGTCAGCCAGAACCTGTAGCAGACAGGAACCGAGCAGTCAAGATGAGCTGTCTGACCTTCACCACGTTCTACAAGAGGCGTGCATGTGCTCCACTTGTCTGAGGACAAGGTCTGCTAACATTCATGCCTAAATAATTGAATAGAATAAACAAAGGGATGGGAAGTGTGGGCAGTGGATGCAGACGGCTCTCACAGACGTTTAGGAAGCAAATGAATGCTTAGAGATTGATGAAGAATGGGTTAGAAATAACAATACACCTCTCAGTGTGGCTGCATTGCTGTGATAACCAATGCTGCAGAACTCTCATTCATCTTCTCAGACCATCATCAGACAAATGCTCAATCGGAAGAATAAACCTAGAAAAAGTTCCAGTGTTGTCAGACAGAAGCATAGAGTGATAATGAGCTGCATGTCCTTCAAATCTAATGTCTGTTTTTGGAACGCAGTCCTGGTTCCCCATTCTCAGGTTCTTCAGGCCAGGGTGAACTGTTCCATGTTTCAAACGGATAAAGCGTGTGAGCGCCGTGTACCTGGATCTCGATGTGGCGAGGCCTGTCGATGTACTTCTCAATCAGCAGCCGGTCGTCTCCAAAGCTGGATGCTGCCTCCTGCGACGAGAAGCGGAAACCTTCCCTGAGAAGAACAAAAAGTTTATCACTGCTCCAGTTTCCACCCTCAGGGCTACATGTATGACCTGCCATGATGGTCTGCACATGGTTACCCACATGGTTAAGCGGTTTGCAGCGCCTTAGAAGAGGATGCTTCTCGCATTTCAGTAACTTTTGGATCAGAACTTTTCATCTCAGACAGTGATGATGCTGAATTAATATTAGTGTAAAGTTGTTGTTGTAGCCTGTATGACAGTAAAAAATGTACTCAGGTAGCCATTTCCACCCCATGTGTCATGCAACTTGTAAGGTAAATGGTGTATAGTTGTTTAGTGCTTTTCTACCTTTTTAGAAGGCCCAAAGCGCTTTCCAGTCCCAGTCACACACCCATTCAAACAGTGATGGGAGCGCTGCTGATGAACACTGAGCAAGATGGGAATTAAAGCTGGGATCCTCCAATCAGACCTCTGCACCACAGTAAAGGTGAAGGTCTCAGGTGTGAGCAGCTGTTAAACTCACAATGTTCTTTTTAAGCCACTCCTCCAGAGTTCATCTTAGAAGACAAGAACCACAGTCCAAAGCTCCAGTCAAGTACAGTTTCCACAGGTGGTATCAAACCTGCATTGTTAATGGAGGAGGAACCTATAGAGCCAATTCACCAACTCAATGCGATGTGCATAAATCTGCATCCCCTCTGAGTGCACGTCCCAAAGAAAACGCCAGAGTCAAGTTGGACCCAAAGCTTAGGTCTTAACCATGAGCCAAGCATGCCTCTGAAATCCCAGCCTGCATCTTACAGACAGTGGGACATCCAGGGTTCTGCAGAACTGCAAACAAACCACAGTCGTAACACCCTGAGTCACCAAAATGACATCACTGCTGTGCTCCTGAAGCAATCATCTTCAAAGAAGAGATGGCGGCTTGTGATGGACATGCTTGTGACTACAATACATTTATCAGAGAACCGGAGATTAAAAAGTGGACCAAAAAGCTGCAAGTTTCTTGCATTGTTTGCATTACTTGAAATAATACACCAGGAGGCAACCCAAGCAGCATGTTAAAGGCTGTCAACGCCTGCCACCTGAGAGAGGACATGACCAAGCAAGGACTCGCTGAAAGGAGAACTTTGGAAATGAGTAGAAGATGACCTCAGCATATATGAAGAAAGCTCTCTGCCGGACAACATCCTGCATGATGTTATGGAGATGTGACTTCTGTAGCTCTGGTGAACCCCATATTATAGTGTGGAGGCAATAATGGTGATCACACAAAATATGAAGACTTTTTCACCAATTGAACAGTTTAGTTAGATGTGTAGTCTTGTTACCAGGGCTTAAGACTTTTTCTGAAAAATCTTCATGCTAATAAAGCATTTTGTGGATGGAATAGCGCTGGATCATCTTCTAGACTGACTTACCTGGTCTCCTCATCATTCCAGGCTATCCTCATGCCTTTACCCCCTCCCCCCGCAGAGGCTTTGATCATCACCGGATAACCTGGAACAAAGAAGACCGGACTAAAGCTGCTGTGGAACGGTAAAATAGAAGGATCTTTTGTAAATGTGTCAACATGTTTGTGTGTGAAGGTTTTGGAGCCAACAGGTATGTTTGTAACATTTGAGGGTGTGTGTGGACAGGCCTTGCCCTTTAAACTACACTAATGTTTATTCCTGACAGAAAGGATGATGAACCTCCAGCAACTTGCTGCTTTGTGTTTCTAAACCCCCCCTCTCCTGTAATCTTCCTCCAACTTCCTTAACCGCTTTCATTTTCCTCACCTTTCTTTGAGCCCTTACCCCCAAATCTCAAACATCCCACTCTCTTTGTCTCTTCTTTTTTCTGTCTGGTTCAACAAAAATTGTACTCAAACCCAATGATTATAAATAAAGTTTAGCCTCAAACAGGGCTGTGTGATAAAACTATTGATATCGCAATACTACTTTTTCTCCATAGTGACCATTCTGTGGTCAGGTCTGTCTTGCATTACTCTCAGGGAGAGCTGACTTTGGACTTAGGAACTAATCCAAGTCTACAAAAAAGACCAAAATAAGGAGAAAAAGTGCTTTGATTCATGGCATCATGAATCGATCAGAAGGCTGGACACAGCTCTTCTTAGTGTGTGCGTTCTCTCTGCTCTGCGAGTCCTGGAGGAGGCGTAGGTGGCACGCTTCCTGTCAGACACATCAGGTTTTGGTCTTTCTGTCCAGGACTTGCTGGCTGAAAACGTGTCTTAAAAACCAGTAGAAGAACACTTTAAAGCAGAGGAAGATGAACAGAAGGAGCAGACAAGGCTCCGCCCATCCGCTACAGATGGAGATACTCCGATCAGTGTTATGACAGCAGCAGCGTGCACGCTGATGAACTCACCAATCTGCTGGGCGATCTCCACAGCATCTTCAGCAGTCTGACATAAACACATCATGGTTAGAAAGTCAATCACACCAGTCTTGCCTCCCAATGACAGAGTTAACCCCCACATGTGGAAGATGCAGCACCCAGACATAAATCAGGTAAATGTGCCAGGGAATGTTAGCTTTTCTAGGGAGTCACTTATGATCAGATTACTGAACATGATCATCACCGGGTGCTTAGTGTGCATGTCAACGGGCTTATTTTTGGCGTTTCCAACGTTCTGGGCGGCTGTGAACGTTACCTTGACAACTCCATCAAACCCTGGGATGGTGTTGACCTTAGCAGCCTTGGCGATCAGCTTACTCTCAATTTTATCCCCCATGGCCTGGATTGCATGGGTGTCTGGGCCAATGAAGGTCACGCCCTCGGCAGCCTGGAGACAGACAGATAAGACTTCAGATCCAAGATGATGAAGAAGAGCAAAACATCAAGGGAAAACTTTCCAGAAAATCCTGGGGCTGCTTTACTTTAGCTCAAACCCTGAAGATAAAGTGAGGATCTGAATAAAAGGTAACGCCGTCAGTTTCTGACTCACCAGCCGCTTTGCAAACTCCTTGTTTTCAGAGAGGAAACCGTAACCTGGATGAACCTTAGGGGAGGAGCAGAAACATCTTCAACTGGTGAGCTTCCACAGGAAGTTTGCCTCAGTCAGCATCAACCACCTACAGCCTGAGCTCCAGTCACTCTGACAGCATTCAGAATGGCATCCATGTTCAGGTAGCTCTGACTGGTGGGGGCGGGGCCGACGCAGACGGCTTCATCAGCCATCTTT
This sequence comes from Adrianichthys oophorus, assembly GCA_036245035.1. Lineage (NCBI taxonomy): Eukaryota > Metazoa > Chordata > Actinopteri > Beloniformes > Adrianichthyidae > Adrianichthys > Adrianichthys oophorus. The sequence goes on from BSAI01000161.1 coordinate 472,960, forward strand.
ACGTGCACCTGTGTGAGAGTCCACAATGAGTCAGGGTGGTGATGTGGTAAATACACTGAAGTTGAAATTCAACATTCATGCAGAAGGAATCCATCTGCAGGAGGACGTACTACTGGTTAAGCTCCTCCCACAGCCAGAACCCTATAATGTCACATTCTAACACTACTGCCTCCTGTTGGGCTGGAGGACTCTTGCTGGATCCTGGACTCACAGGTAACCACAGGTTATCAGACTGTGGTAAAACCATGAACCATGACATGAGAATTGGACTGAGTGACCCCTCCCCCTGGCGTTCCAAACAGGAAGTACCTGCTGGTCACAAGAAGCCAAAATCCCGTAGACTTCTATAGAGAAATAAACAGCAATGAATCATTTTGTTTGTCAGAATAACGTTCTTTCTCTGATACATCTTTTTTCTAATCTTAATTTTTTTCATATTTTTTATCACAACTTATTCAAGTTATAAACTGACCAATCAGATGCCTCAAAAAAAGTAGGTGGAGCCTGCTGCCCCCATATTCAACTTTTGAAACATTTGTTTGACGGATTTTGGAGCAACCACTGCTTCATCTGACTCCAACATGGCGGGTTTCGCATCCATATCATGAAAAAAACGTATATTAACTTCATTTGGTTGGAGGCAGGGGGAAGTCATTTTCTATGGGGGATGTCACTCGCTCATTCCAGTTCTCTGATACAGTCAATGGATACAACACTGTAAACACACGGCCTCCACCCAGAACTCAGTCCTCGCTGTCTGGAAACTGCACATGAAGCAAATGAGACTCACAGCGTTGGAGTCCACGTCACTGTGAACAGCAACAGTCTGGATGCCCATCCTCTTACAGGTCTTGATCACCTGCAGAGGAACACAGAGGAGATCTTAAAGACAGAACAGGATCGGCTGCAGGTTCAGGACATCTGTGAGAAGAAACCTCCAGTTTACTTTTTTTAGGGTTCCTCTGCTTCCACTGAGCTGGGAGCTTCTGCAGGGAACTCATTCTATGAGAGATTTGCTTTTTGGTGAATTACACAGAATTATGTTTGTGATCAACTTTTTTTCACTTCTGTGTTTGGTGAGGAGCCTGTAGCCCCAAAGTTCTTCTTCATGGGATTCCCCTCTATTTGCTTGGCACACACTTTCCCTCCGTGCTTATTGTCCTGTGGGACAGGACGGCTGTGTCAACTATACAAGCTGTTGATTTACCTCCATTTCTCCTGTTATTCCTTCCATCCCAGTACTAATACGCAAACAAAGGAATCCACACTGAGGCATTTAGACTGGATGAAGAGGTTTATGTTGATTGTAAAGCTGCCGTCTGTCTGCTCCTCCTGCTGTCCCGGTGTGGGAGCTGGAGGGAATGCTGCATCTTCCTGGGTTTCTGTCATTTCAGCTCTACAGACAATGGAGATGGTCTGCAGGGTGGGGGACGCATCAAGACTTTTCTCCTTCTTAACAGTCCTGCACATGATGGAGTTAAGCCCCCACCCTGTCTCTGCTTTATCAGAGAGAGGATTTTCAGTGTAACTTAAAAGTAATCAGATTACTGTAACCATGCCAGTTTGGTTGAATGTTACTGAACTGACAGAAAGGAGCAACAGGAAGTCCCACCCCTCTCAGCTCTTTAGTGTGTGGGTCTGTTTCAGGAACTGTGAGTGACAGGACGTGCATCTCACCCTGCAGGCGATCTCTCCTCTGTTGGCGATGAGGAGCTTCTGGAAGGTCTGTGGACGAAAGGACACATCATCAGACACCAACCTTTCCTGCACGCAAACATCAGAGAAAAGAGGAGCATCACCTCCTCTTCCTCCTCGGGTCTGCAGCTGGAGGAGTACCGAGCCCGACTCCTCGCCGCACAGCATCTGGACTGGCGTGTGGGGTTCTGAAGACAGACAGATGAGGACATGAGTCCTCTCTCAAATGGAAACATCCCGACCGTCATCGTCCAGTTTCCTAATCCAGTTCAGAGAAAACTAACTGGATGAACTTCCAACAGAAGCCTGTTGAAGAACCCGGCAGATCCTTCAGGACCCGGAACCCGGCAGATCCTGGACCCGGACTGTAGATCATCACATGAAGACCTTCCTCAAGTCCACACATCTTCATCTCGTCTGAGGACCCTTCCCCTCAGAAACGGTGACAGTCCAGGCCCCGCCTCCCACCGGACCTAGTTCAGTCGATAACCGAGCCGGAACCGTCCTTCATAAAGTCGAGAGGTAACTGCTGCCAGCTTAGCACAGGACTTTACGTCAGGACGCGCACCCTCGCGTTTACGTCGGGTTCAGGTTCGGTTCTGTGTAACTCACCTGTGAACGCGCCCGACTCACCTTGACGGTAAACAGAAGTCTGTCCAGCAGCCGTGGGGACCCGCGTGACGCCATAACCTCCAACCAGCGCTGCTGCTTCTTCTGCGCTTTTCACGCAGCTGCTGACCGCACAGATGCAGCAGCACCCCCCCCTAGCGGAGGCCGCTGGTTCCGCAGGTCCCGCAGGTCCCGCAGGTCCCACGCATGCTTCTGCTGTAAGGTGAAGACCATTGAGAAGTGATGGAGACACCAAAGCCTTCTAAACATTGAGCAGTGACGTAAGTACTTGAGTCAATGAAGGTCGTTACTTTACTTAACAAAATGTAATGAGTAACGGTAAGTGTCCATTTAAATGTAGTGGAGTTAATAGTACAAATATTCCATCAAAAATGGAGTCGAGTAGAGGGTAAAAGTTGCTTTTATTTTTGATACTCAGTACAAGTACAAAGTACCCAAGAAAAAAAAACGTACGTAAAGTAAGTAAATCAATTTACTCAAGTACTTTATACTGCTGACATTACTGGACAACTCAACCCCTCCCTCTCCTTTTTTAAAATAGGAAGTAGCTTCTGGTTCCAAAATCTCAGACTCCTTTAGAGAAAGATTACTTCACGTTATTTGTCAGAAGAACCATTCTTGCTTTGATACATTTTTCTTAACACCTTCTTTCTAATCATACATTTCTTTCATGATCATTTTTCTTGATCACAAGCTACAGTTCTCAGCATAAATGAGTACACTCTCTTTAAAAATTACTAATTTAATCAGTAGCACAATGAACAAATGAACAATTTCCAAACTTTCTACATGGATGAGTTTTTTAATACTTATTTCACTCCAAAACATGAAATGAAGGTGAATCATGTAATTTACATCTCAAAATCTTCAGTTTTACCCAAACTGGTTGAAGCAAAAATGAATCCATCCTGCATCAAAAACTTCATCTAGTATTTTGAATGAGCGCTGTGATTTTGAAGAAAGTCTTCTAGTGTAACGATGACACAGAAGCGTTTGGATCCATATGCAGACGGGTGACTTCCTTTGCAATCAAAGCCAACAGGGCAAAACACAAAAGAGTAGTCAAAGGACAGGCAGGAGTCAAACATGGGGCAAGGCAGGGAGACGAGAAAACAGGCGAGGTCAAAAACACGGAGAGGCAAAAACAGGTTCAGGAGAAATGCTCAGGCTTGCTTAAAGGAAAGACAATGCTTCGCGTGGAGAGGAGTCCAGATGGGGCTTATAACAGATGATGCTGATGAGGATGATGCAAAGCAGCTGGTGTAGACGTGGAGGAGAGAGTGACAGCAGAGGTTAATACTCCAGAGAGGGTTCCCTCTGGTGGTGGGAAGTGGGACTCTGGGTCCGAGCCCTGACATCTAGACATGGAATGAACAAGTTGGTGACATATTGCAGCATCTATCTTTTCCATTCTTTAAGAATAACCTCTTTTAGGGCCTGGATGCTGGATGGAGAGAGATGCTCAACTTGTTGCTTCAGAATTCTCCACAGGTGTTGGATTGGATTCAGATCAGGAGACATACTTGGTCATTCAATCCCCTTCCCCCTGTTCTTCTTCAGAAATGCAACAGTAGCTTTCCATGTGTGTTTTGGATCATTGTGGTGTTGGAAAAGTGCACGATGACCAAGTGCATGGAGTGATGGCAGCATCTTCTCCTTCAGTATAGAGCAGTACATTGTTGAGTTCATGATTCCATCAATGAAATGCAGCTCCCCAACACCAGCAGCACTCATGCAGCCCCACATTAGAACACTACCACCACCATGGTTCACTGTAGGCACCATGCAGTGTTCTTTGAAATCCTCACCTTTACGATACCATAGTTTAAAACCATTAGTTCCAAAACCAGAGATCTTTGTCTCATCACTGCAGAGGATAGAGTCCCAGTAGTCTTCCTCTTTTTCAGCATGGTCCCTAGCAAATTCTAGACGTGTTTTTTATGCACGGGCTTTAGGAGAGGCTTCCTATGTGGACGATACCCATGGATGCCATTCCTCAGAGTGTGCCGTATGGTGTCATGGGAAACGGTCTCTCCAGTTTGGCTTTCTGCTGCTTTAGCTAACTGCAGTGAACTTGCATGGAGATTTTCTTCAACCTTCATCAGAAGACGCTCCTGTCGAGATGTTAACTTCTATGGACGGCCTGGACGTCTCTGTAAGATGGTTCACTTCCATCTTTCTAAAAAGTTTGGATCACTTTTGCTCCAGTATTTTGACTGATATGTAAAGCTTTGCTGATCTTCTTGTAGCCCTCACCTTTTTGTGTAAAGAAATGATTTCCTTTCTCAGATTTTGTGACATTTCTCTTCCATGAGGAGCCATTTCTGACAGCATGAAATAGGAAGGGCTTTTCTTTGTTAAATAATGCTCTCGTATAGTTACCTGTGTCCTGGACACCTATATAAAATTAATCATTAGACTCACCTGTGGTTGAATGAATGCCTGTTCATTAGAAGTTTGTAGTCTTAAGTGTGGCTTTTCTCCTAAAACTATACTTGGAGTGTACTCATTTTTGCAACATGGGCTTGAATGAATTCAAGTATGAACCTGTGATTCATTTGCCTGTAGTCAATGTGTGTGCACAAAAAGTCTTGGAGTTTCTTGGCTTCCAACAAACCCTTTCATCCTTCATCCAGTGCTGCACTAACATTTCTGGATCCTGAGTCATGGGGAAAGCGAAAGAGCTGCCAAAAGACCTACAGGAAAATGTAACTGAAATGTAAAAAACAGGAAAGGAATATGAGAAGTTATCCAAGGAACGGAGACGGCGTCATCAATGTTCAAACTTTGATCAAGATAAAGTAGAAAGTGAGGGGTTCTATTGAAACCACTGACATTAAAACAACAGTCTATGGTTGAAACCAAGCCACTGTCACAAAAATTTCTGCCACAACTGCCAGAAAAATCGTTGTTATCCAGGACGCTCTGAAAAACTGTGTTGTGGATGTTACAAGATGTACAATAAGGAAGCACCTGAAGAAAAATTGATATTCTAGTTGTTAGTCTCTAGTGTTTGTGCAATGATGCTGCCTGTACAAGTGCCAAGCTGTTTTCATTTTACAGTTTTCAAAGAAAAGCGCACAAAAGACTCCCCATTAAGAAACAGGTGAACAACTGGAGCATTTATTTTTTTGGATTACCACGTAGCACAGAAGCTCCAGTCTGAGACAGCGTCTAATGAAACAGAAGATACCCTCAAGTCTTAATAAAGTTGCTCACAGATATGTAAACCAGCCCAACAAATGTCAGAATAGTGAACTCTCAGAGCTCAGCCAACCCTGTTTATGCTCATTTGAGCAGCTCATCACTGTGCATGCTGGAGCTGTGCAAACCTTTCACACATTTTAGTCCAAAACAGAAAACCTGCACAGGAGATTAAAACCAGAGAATACCAACACGAGTTTAGTTTCATGTTCCTCTTTGGAAAAACATCAAACACCTCCACAATCCTGAGCTGGATGGATGTCTTCTGGGAGATCAAATGTCAGCACTCCTCATTTTTTGTTTAAGTTGAAGCTCTTGTGTTCATCATCAGTCCTTTCTAAACTGATGGGGTGAGTGTTGTTTTTTTTTTTTTTTAGATCTCCTTCTTTTGGGGTGGCTGTGGTGCAGAGGTAGAACAATGGACCTGTGATTGGAAGGTGGGTTTGGTTTCTTCTCTCCCTGCCCATGGGTCAAAGCGTCTTTTTGAAGGACACAGAACCCCATGTTTCTCTTGGCGGTCTGGTTAAAGCCTGGCATGGCAGCCCTGCCACTATCCGTGTGTGAGCGTGGATGAATAAAACTGTAAAGCACTTAAGGCTTTAATGAAGGCAGAAACATGCATTATATCTGTTTACCTTTCTGTCTAAATAAGAATAGATTCTCATGTGTGAGAAGCACAGGTCAGAACTAACTTTCTTTTGCGAGGCAATCACAAAAGTACAGTAGTGTGCAAAAGTTTCACAACCCCGCCTTTTCTAACAGTTTTGCTCTGCAGCAGAGGCCCCTGTGCTCATCCAGAGCTCTGCAGACCTCCTTCTGTGCGCAGGCCTGAAAATCTGAAGTTTAGCCAGAACTTTTTAAACAGATGTTTCTGCAGAAAACAGAAGCAAACCATCAGTCAGTCTCGGTAAATTCTGTTAGAATCTCAATTTCTCCATCTTGATGCATCAGAGCACAAAAAACCAAACCTTACAATGTCCTGTCTCATATCTTTGGGTGGCGGTCTCACTGAAGACCAAAGCATTGCATTGTCCTTGAGCTTTATTCCAAAGTCTAAATGTTTGGTTTTTTTTATTTGAGGGGATAGCTAATCAGATGTTGAGCACACCTCCTCTGCTGGCAGAGGGTGACGATTCCTCTGTGGCCGGTCACCCCCATATCCCACTGCTGCCGGTCCCATTTGGAAATGTTCAGCTGGCGGGATTTTGCTAGAAGCCCTCCCTGTAGTGACTCTCAACTCCTTATGTGTAAACATGGTGACAGCAGCACTCATTCCCGGTTTCCAGCCCGGTTTTCTCGAGTCCACTTGATCATCGTCTCTGGAGACCGATACAGGAAAATCAGTTTGGAGTAAAGCTCCTCCTCCAGCTCCAGTTCCCCGGTCTCACGCACCTTCAGACACAGAAACAGGTTATTGGTTAAAGAGGCCTCATAACAGGCAGGATTACTGATGGGAGTGTGGATGCAGACGCACCAAGAAGATATCTGTGCAGAGCTTCAGGATGCGGTCCACGCATGGAAGCTCCTCAAACATGATGGAGTGTGAAATTTCACTGAAGAAGCCGCGTACAAACTTTCCAATGACCAACACCACGGAAACATACAGACCCATGATGCTGCAGGACAGCAGAGTGAAGAGATTACATACAAGCAAGGCAGGACTGAAGGCAGGACTGAAGGCAACCCCCCCCCCCCCCCAACAGACAACAGAAACCTCAGGAAGCTCAAAGCCTCTCGTGTTCATATGCTAATTTTTGACGTCTGAGTGTGTTTTGTTCTTTTAGGGGATTTCTTTCAGCACCTGGCCTTCAGTTTGAATCCTGCAGATCTGTTGACCTAAATGACCTTCAGACTACACCTCTTTTCTAAACATTGCTTCAGTTACATTGCTTACCCATATCCTGCCAGGAAGCCCAGGCTTGGTGGACTGACTTTGTCGTTGAATATGACCATGCGGAGGACTCCACAAGAAGATGGCTCACAGCCCTCAACGGCGATGTCCCACCACTCCTGGGTGCCACTACTGCTGCTGGAGCGGTCACTCTTCAGGGACAGGGTGATACCTAGATAACCGTCTTCCCCACCTACAGGGGCAGCAACCAGACAGAGATCTGACTCCAGGTCCAACTTTACATCTGGTCCTGGACTTTACATCACAGAACAGGACTTGGGTTTGTTTTCAGGCGGGCTCTTCTATCACCCCTGACATGACCTACATACAACATCCTTCACCTTTGTTTCAAACATTTTAGCAGGACTGCTAGCAGAAAATGTTCAACCAAACGGACTAGTTGCACAGATTTTTGGAATGTTCCTGACAGTCTGCCTGTTTGTCTTTACATGCATATTCTCAACAGAGGACCTGGATTCTAACACCAGAGTGGACCCAGCCAGTTGGTTAGAGGATGTGACGTCATGTCACTCATTCAACTTCATGGCATTAGCGCTCAGAAACCGTTTCTGTATGCAACATACACAGCAGAGCAGTATCATTTAGTTTGACAATCCAAATGGAAAGTGTTAGTAAACTCGTAATCTTTGAGACTTTATTTAACGGACATATACAGAACCCTTGGTCTTCCCCAAACCTGCCCGGGTTGCAAGTGGACATGGATCCAGACCATGGGTGTTCATTTTCTCCTTGTGACTTTCTTAACTGAGCCAGGGGAAACATTTCCTGATTTACAAAGTACATTTGCAAACTGCTGGCATGATGTGACCTCTGACCTTTAAAGAGCTGACTGACAGGTTTCGCCTCGGCTCCGTTGGGAGCACGAATGTAGTTAGGGAACAAGTTTGGAACAAGCCTGAGAGAGAGGAAATAACATCTGTTGGAAACAGCCTGAAAAGATTTCTCCACGTGAACGAGCTTCCAAACCTACACAGGCTCAGTGCGATTGCCAATCAGCAACGATGCCAACTCTGCTCTGACCAGACTTCCAGGTTCCAGGTCGATGGAGTATTTGTCAAAGGTGTGTTCGACTGTCCCACCTTTACCCAGGTCCCTGTAAACCAGGATAACTCATTAACACAATTATAGAAAATCTGCACTTTTCTCTGACAAAACAGTTTACGACCAGCAGTGTCCCCTGCAGCTGTCTAATGCATTTAGTGTACGAGATCTAGTCTTTGTCAAAGCTCAACCAAGGAACCAAAGAAACTCCTCATGAGGTTTGTGTCCAAACATGAAGTCTATCTCTTAATGGTGGGCTTATCCAGCCACACACGGCACAGCTGGCTCAGCTTAGCATTACACCCTAACGTTTGATGCACCATTCAATATCTACTGAAAATAGGATGATGTGATGGGATGGTCATAACTCAGCAAGAAAAAACCGTCTAACCTCTGGAAATTCCAGGCGAGGCGCAGTGTCAGGTCAACCTGACTTCCAAGAAGTTCTTTTATGACTTCCTGTCTGCTGGGAGGGCTGATCCTCCAAACAGATCCTGAGCTTCCTTCAATCAGAGCTGTCACGATGTCCTCATAACTGTACAGGGTGATAAACTGCATAGCTGCCTAAATGAAGCACACATAAAAACCAAAGTTCAGAATCAATCCATCCATCCAATGATGGATCTGTCCGTTCATCCATCCGTCCATAAATAACCAAACGTTTTTTGATCAGGATTGTAAGCAGGACAGAAACATCTATAACTTATTTTATGAAACTGTAAATGTCTTTTGGAACAGACCGTTATGAGTCACTCAATCTCCATCTGAAAATGCCAGTGAAATGTACCACCAAGTAATCTACATGACAGAGAGCACACCCTGATGAGAGGACACCAGTAAAAGGCTGAACCGATACGTACCGCATTGTCTTTAAACGTTTCGGTCAGCTCTTCATATTGAGAGACGTTGAAGGGCTGGATGGACTGCTGTTGCACACTCATGGTGAACAAGGGCTGAAACAAAGAGAGGCCTCAGGTCAAGCTTGCTGTGATATTTCTGTTGGCAGCAGGAAACATTTCTGTGGATTTGATTTGGGTCAGGAACGGTGTCCATGTTGGAGTTCTGTCTGCACATCATTTGTGAAAGCTGGTCCTCTTCATAGGGTTCTCTAATTTGGAAAGTATCACAAGAAAACAGAGAACAGCTCCTGATCTCTCATCGGGACCTCAGGAACTGTCACCAGCAGGTTAAGTCGAGCCAAACCACTTCAGTTTCAACAGTTGAGGTTATGAGCTGTGCCCATTTTGGAGTCTCAGTGATAAAAAATGAAAAAACTTAGCAAGTGCACACAGAGCAGCTCAAACTTTTGATAAAGAAATAACTTCATTGAGCTCCTGAAGAAACACTCTTGACTTCTTTACTTTTGTGATTTGGAAACTTTTCTGTGCAGCAGGAACCCCACAGCTGCAGTTTCTTTCTGATCTCTACTCAGCTAAAGTCCTTTTATTGTCCAAGTCTCATCTAACACACTCCACCCTCCATAAGAAAAAGGCAAAGGTTAGTATGAGCAAAAACCCCCACTTGCCTGCCCTCTAAAAGCCTGTAAAGGGCTTTGGATAAAGCTAGCGGTCAGCAGTTTAAAGAAAGCAGAGAAGCAGCGGCTGAGAAACAGCAAGCATTCATCCCCCTGTTCAAGGACCGGCTGAGAATTACCTCGTAACCTCCCAGCTTAACTGTGACTGTGACATCAATGGGATGGTTGACCACACCCACCACAGATCTGACTAATGAAATGAAGAGAAGAGGAAACCAGATGATGCAGATCAAGAAGAAGACGATGAGTCCACCCATGCCATATTTAACGATCTTCTTCTTCTTCTGTCCTTTTGGTTGGGGATATTTCTGCAAAAACAAGCTGACGGTCAGAGATCATCTCTGTTCGCAGCCTCCTGTCCTGAAGCCTTTTGGAGGTTGGAGGAGGGATGCAGTCCAGAATATGACATGGACTGGTGCTGTTTTTTTCATGACATATGGTGTCTTCACATCTCCATAGATCACTCCGTACATCTCACCTTCTCTGTTTCACGACTGCATTTGATAATGAAGATGTTGGCATAAATATCCTCTACACACATCCAGTTTGACAGAGACAGGGTGGTGTCGGTCCAGACCCAGTCCATGACAGCACGCAGCTCCACCAGAAACGGCACCAATCGAAACCTGCACAGACATGTGCACACGTGTCAAAGACTGACAGGACCAACACTGTTACTTCATTGGTTCATGGGTTATACCCCTGAAAGAGGAACAGGTTGAGGTGGCTGAAGTTCTTTGTAAGGAAGTTCCCAAGGATTCGGGTTGGGTATCCACAGCGGATTTGATAAGCTGACAGGCCAAAATAGATACACTTTACAAAGTACCACAGCTGGGCCACAAAGTTCTGGTTGAACTTCCTGAGCAGAAACACAGAAAGGTGAGGATCAGATCCGCTTTCCAGGACTGTGCATGAACAGAATTAATGCAGTTTACCTTTCAGTGACAGAAGGCAGGATGAAGAACATCCACAAGTGAATCCCAACTACCAGGATCACCTAAAAGAAGCAGGAAGAGGATGGAGATGTGAGGATTATGCTGTGGTTTAATAGGAATACCCTAGAAAAGACAGGAAAACCCTGACAGAGGTAGACGCTAAAAATGCACCTGAAAGATGAGCTTCCCCAGTACGGCTTTGCGTAGGTACAAGGCTCTGTCTATGATCATTGTGCTGAAGTGGATCAGCAGCATCACCAAGAAGGCCTCAGGCACCTGGTCCTCTGACAGGGTGGAGGCAATGTCTGCAGCTGCACTGTGTTTCTGTGGAAACGAGCCTGGATTTGAGTAGATGTATTCTCACTGCAGCTGCTGACAGAGCTCAGCTTTCACCTTCTCCCTCACAACAGAAGGAGGAGAACTCCTTCACCAGCTTACCCCGAAGGCCCAGAAGCCAAAGATGATGATGACGAAGTCAACCATGTCGGTCAGGAACATCAAAGCGTACACGTCAGTAGTGGCTTGATGCTTATTCTGCATGAGGTTCTTAAAGAAGTTCTGAGCTGGTTCACTCACACCCCGGACCCTGTGAACAGAATCTTTGTGTCATCGTTGTGCGCATATATATATATATATATATATATATATTATATTTATATATATATTTATTTGTGTTTTTACAAAGTCAACGTCTGTCGTTGCTTCTTTTAGGTTTACACTATATTTTTACCACTTACGATGTTTATCAATTTCTACTAATCTGATTTACCCCTTAATATTGTTCCTATTGCTCTTTTATATTTTTTATATTTCTTTCCTTTACAATGTTGCTATATATGTAGAATTAAAATCATTTTCATTGTCATTTCAATAGTAAATTGTAATGAAGTTAGAGCAGCTGAAGACTGGGAGGTACAACAAGGAAACCAAAGACATCAGTGTGCGAAACGAAACCTAATCACTGTGCAAAGATGCAATATAAATATACAAATATCTCGGAATCCAGTCGCCACTGTCGGCTGGAGCAGTTGTTTGCATTGTTAGGTTCTGATGTCAAAAGCATTAAAAAAAACACAAACAATATCCAAGCCTCTGCGTCTGTGTGCAGTACCATGTTTCCCATGGTGCTCCAATTCTCATTTTTTATGTTTTCATCGTATTTTTGTTAAATTCAAATAGTTTTAGGAAGACACATTTGTCCAGAGACTAACTCTGGTCCATTTGCAGAAATTATTTTTAATGTGCAATGTGTCCCTGTGAAATAAATAAATCAATAAATAAAAAAAACACAACTTAAATTTCCAATCAACGCATGTCTCACCCAGACACCAGGAGTTGCTTCATATTCTGTCCCACTGCCTGAACCCTCAGATGGGCCGCCTCTGTCTTTTTGCTTTTGGGCTTTTTCTTTATTGGTTCTGAAGGGGATTCTGTGGTTTGGGTTTTTGCTGCAGGACACAAGAACCAGAGGAGTCAGCCAGAACAAGGACAGGACTGCCCAGGTTGATGATGGAGCTGCAGGAATGCTGTCCCTGTTTTATAGGCAAACAGATTCCAATTCTGACACAGCGACTGGAGGAAGGAAACGCTGGCTCATTAGAAGAATACGATTAGTATCAGGATGAATATTTCTGAGTACTATTTGTGGGTTTAGTAACATAAGCTGATGCATGCACGTCCTGATTAACGTGCATGCATATGAAAAGCTGCTGAACTTTGTCTTTAAGGCAATCTTCTCTAGAATGAAAGCATGTGCAGATGTGGCTGCAGCTGCTATAATGAGGAATCAAACCACACCTGTGGACCCCCCCTCTCTGCTCTGCCTGTTCCTGCGTAACCGGATGCTTCTTTTCTTTTTTCTGTCCCTCCTCCCCTCCTCCACATCTCCTACGTTTTCCACAGAGGTACTGGACATGCCTGGCGCTGCAGAGCCACCCTGGGAGCCCACCGCAGGTTTAGCAGCCAAGCTGCTTCCTGCTGCCAATAAGCCCTGTTGCTCCTACACAAAAGGAAAAAAAAACTCAGGAAGAGCGAACCCTGATGAGGCTCCCCCTTCTTCTGCGTGCACCTCACCTCAGGCACGGGCACATCTATCAGGCTGGACACTGAGCTCTGTTCTTCCTCCACACTCCTTCCGTCTGCCACAACGGTGTTGAGTCTTTCTTTGGATGAGAGGCTTGGCTCCTCCGGGGGCCCATCGGGGTCCCACAGCCCGTACCGCTGCACACAGACACACGTTAACACACAGGAATGCACATGCAGGTACACTCGAATACAGGCAGACATGTGCGTTCACGTGCACACAAACATGGATGAATGCATGCATGCGCACAAACACACAAATGCATGACACACAATCACACATACACGTATGCTCACACATATTAATGAGCACACATTTATGTAGACATGCTCATGCTCTCCAGAGCTCACAGCATTCTTCCAGGTTAGCTGGAAGGTTAAAAAGCCTGAATTAGCCGTCTTCTTTTTTCCTGACAGTAACATGTCACAGGTTTGAAAGGAAAAACATGAACAGTGTTTCACAATGGTAATGTCTTCATTCAGAGGCTAAGGTGGCAGCACAAAAGGCAAAGCACTGCACCATCATTCAGGATCTGGATGTGATTGAAGGTCTGCAGTCTCCTGATTAGAGTACAGACCATGAGCAGTGCTCTGTGGAAGAAGAGTGCCAGCAACTGCAGCAGGTCGTATCTGATGTAGTTGTCCATTTTCTCCAGACCCAGGATGCGTGGCGGGAAGAAGGGCCTGTCCTTGTTCACCGTCATCTCATAAGCCGTGTTCCACGAGAAGAACCCAAACTGGAAAACGTACTTGAGGACCACCATCACCTGCAGAGGAGCAGCACAGCAGTGTGTCAAACTTTCAGTTAGCAGCTTACAGAGTCCCAGACCAGAACCAGGAGCCTGTCTGTCATCTACAGAACCCCCTGATCTGCATTTGGTTCTGTTTTCGAAACAATGATGACATTTACTAAAACAGGGTGAATTTCAGTTTAACACCCAGACCTGAAATCCAGAGAAACTGGCATCAAGTCTCTGACATGTTTGGATCTCAAACGTTAGCCAGACATTTCTGAAGGTTTGAGACTCCAGAGAACCACTTTGAGATCCACCACTGACACATGGAGAAAACTGAACAGAGGAGAACCTTCCTAGGACTAACCTGAAACATTCAGGAGGTTTTCTTCCTGTTCTTTGGGTTTTGCTGTTACTAAAGGATCTTATAACAGATGTTCTAGTATTTTGTTGTATGTCTGTCTTCTTCCTTTCCTCTTAGACCCCACCTGTCGCAGCAGAACTTTCACTGTCATCTGTTTGTCAGCTATATCAGGTGTTATAAAAAAATTCAGTTGGGAAAATTTGGACCCATTGTAATCATCTGGAGTAAACTGGATTTCAACAACCAATCTATCTTGGTACGATTGTTTTTTCTCATCTGAATCAACTCTTTATTCTCAAACTGCACTCAATTGAATCGACTATAATGAAAATCACTTCAGAACTACAGTGGGTGCCTGGAGGTCGTCTTACCTCTGTGTAGACAATCGCAGTCATCCAGAACCTCTTGGATGGCCTTGGAAGAGCCAGCATGGCCCAGAGGAACACCAGGATGGGCAGAACCAGAGAAATGACAGAAGCACTGACCACGTTGTTGAGCACAATGATTAGGTAGCAGAGCAGCTCAGAGTGGGCTGACAGCAGGGAGTACAGAGCCAGCAGCAGCTTCAGCAGGCGGTTCTGACTCTCAAAGAAGTCCCTGCTCTGCTTCAGCTCCTCCACACAGAACTGTCCACTGGAAACAAACAAAGGCCCAACCATTACTACCTGAATACTAAAGCAACCACGACTGCAGCAGACAACAGACAGCTCCACAGACACTTTTTCTCTGCTGACAAATCTTTAGAACCAACTTCTGCTGCTCAGGAAGGAGCTGTATGTGAAGGCGGCTACAGGATCAGCTGCAGAACCAGCTGATGGTGAAGGATCAGCTGCAGGTCCGTCTCACCTCTCTGACAGGAGCTCACTGGCCGTTCTGGACCGTCTGTGTTCTGTGGACATATTAGGCTGCAGTCCAGATCTCTCACTAGGCTGAGTTTCTTCATTCAGGAGGTTTGTGTTGCTGCCAAAGCTCATGTCACTACAAACACCAGAGGAGAAGGAGGATAGCAGTGAGACTCTGCTGCATTGTGGGATCAGAACTTAATTCAACTTCATTGTGTTTTTGACAGCAGGATGTACCTGTTGCTGGTTGGAATTCCCGTGTCCTCCCCCACATGGGCCTCTGGTGGGGGGCTCTGGTTGAGCAGAGACTCCTGCTCTCCTGCTGCAGGACACTGACCCACAACAGAGAAAACATGATTTCTTCCTGAAGCTGCAGCAACGGAGTGAAGCTTGATGATTCATAAGGGTTCACACAGCTCTGACCTCCTGGACCTTGTGCATGATCAGGTAGCGCTCATTACACAGAACAGTGGAGGTCTCACAGTACTGCTTAGTCAGCAGATTCAGCCAGTCAGTCAGTCCATCCACCAAAGCCAAAAGGATGGCCCAGAGCAGACGCAGGACATCCAGGATCTTCTGCAGCTTCTCCCCATGAACTGCAGCGCCCAGAGAGGAGGAGATTAGAACAACCGGCTGATCCACAATTATCAAAGAGCTTAAACGATTGAAATATTGGTGGTTTCTCATGATGTTCTTTACTTTAATATCTTTACAGTTCAAATTCCTTTTGTCTGTCCCTCTTTGAGACGTTTCACCTGCATCTGGTTGGTCTTGGTGATCATTTCTTATTTTCCACTGAAAACCTGATATGGTTCACCTCGGTCACCTGTGCTTTACCTCTCACCAAAGACTCGTCCCACCATAGCCACTCTATGTTTCACCTGTCCTTCCTCCCTTGTTTTCCTGATTCAAATTTTTTTTACCACAATCCTCCTTGCCTTCACATAGCACCACACTGCTGAGAAACCGCTAACGACACACAGAAGAGGTGGGCTTTCAAAATAAATCATAGAAAGAGATATTTTTAAAAAATGAACGGTCTAAAGTGTTTTTTCAAATGTTAAGTGAAACAGGAAACAGAATGTTGGTATGAATAATAAGGACACAATAAAGCTAAGGAGCAGGAAGTGTGGTAAACAGAAGTGGTTGAACAAACCAGAGCGCTCATCTTCATGCTCCTCCTTGTCTTCCTCGCCTTTAAGGAGAGTTTCTTCAGACACACCCTCTTCACATTCTGCAGGCAACGATTCTGATAAAATGTCTCATGTATCACTTCATATGGGCAGAATCTGCTTCGTTTTGAACCCCCCCTCGCGCCCCCTGGCTCAGTCATGGTACCTGTCTCAGACAGCCCTCCCTGTTGGGAAATTCTCCCCCTTATTTTCTGTTGGTGTGTGCTCCTGGAGGCTCTCTGTAACCTCTGGCGCTCCCTCAGGGCTCTGCGGATGCTGCTCACCCACGCCTGGTACGCCAACTGGGAAAGATATGTTCATGCCACCGTGTCTTTGTGCAAGAGCAAATCATGGCTGAACATGTTCTGACCTGACAGGCCGTCTGCCGCCGAGGCCTCTTATCCTCAGAGCTCAGCTCCTCCTCATCCTCGCTGTCAGACTCAAACAGATAATACTCTCCTGAGTGGATCACTGCAGCAAAGATCACAGCAAAGTCAGACTTCATTCAGCCGTGCTTCCATGTTTCTGAAACATCTGCCAGAATTCCCACATGCTTTTACATCCTAAATGTTCTAACATGCAAAAAATATCTGCAAATAAAACCATCTGAACACATTTTTTTAATAGAATTTAAAAAAGCTTTTCTGTTTATGTAAAAAATGAAAAACAGATTCGATATTATTTTTATTTCAAACTTCCTTTTCACTAAATTAGACTTTCAGAATGAAAATTTCAGAAAGTCATACCAGAAGCATGATCTAACCAAGGCTGATGCCACCTCTTCTGCCTGGACTTCTTCTGGTCTGCCAAACTATCTGGAGGACATGACATATGAAGAAGCTGTAAACAAAAGCACTGAAGCACAAAAATGACTTTTGCTGCAGTAACATGTTCTGTAAAAACATGACCTACAAGATCGTGTTCTGAACCTAAAGGAGCATGTTCTACAGGAGCATGTTCTACAGGAGCATGATCTACAGGAACATGATCTACAGGAACAAGATCTACAGGAACATGATCTACAGGAACATGTTCTTAAGGGACATGATCTAAAGGAGCATGATCTACAGGAACATGATCTACAGGAACATGATCTTCAGGAACATGATCTACAGGAACATGTTCTACAGGAGCATGATCTACAGGAACATGTTCTACAGGAGCATGATCTACAGGAACATGATCTACAGGAACATGATCTACAGGAACAAGATCTACGGGAACATGATCTACGGGAACATGATCTACGGGAACATGATCTACGGGAACAAGATCTACAGGAACATGATCTACAGGAACATGATCTACAGGAACATGATCTTCAGGAACATGATCTACAGGAACATGATCTACAGGAACAAGATCTACAGGAACATGATCCACAGGAACAAGATCTACAGGAACAAGATCTACAGGAACAAGATCTACGGGAACATGATCTACGGGAACATGATCTACGGGAACATGATCTACGGGAACATGATC